>CM062297.1:402284818-402507507 GCA_031216915.1 Pictodentalium vernedei | reverse complement strand
ATTGCCCCTCCCCCTTCCCCCACACACTTTCAAATTGCTCCCCAGCGCCTGCAAAAGCTCGGGGTTTTCAAGTTATATACAGTAGGTTTAATATATATTCCCATATATTTAGTATCCCGTTTGTATCTCATTCATAGTTTTGGGGGTTTTGGGGTTGTTTTTTTTTAAATATCTCGAAGCAAATTCTCAGTTCAATACTGAGTCTTATATTCGTCGTTCTGTCATTTATACTCCACGGCGGCATTTACCGGTTCTGGAAGTGTGACATCTTACCAATATTTATCTATTAAAAACCTCAAAATATCCACTCAGGTGCAAGGAAACGAGGGTTTGGGGACCCTGAAATTCACAATTTTCCTACCCCGGGCCCAACTATGGTCAGCCATTAGTAGCGAAGGCCCTGCTTCACCCCATAATAGATCAATAGCCACCCTCTTTGCGAATTTGTGGGTCTGCTATTTAGCTACATGCCTGCCCCTTCCAGAGCGTATTTAGTTGCAAAAATGGTGAGGGGGGGGGGGGGGGGGGGGAGATGGGGGTGTAACGTCTGCCTTTACGTGGGGGATTATGTGTGGGTTGTCTTCCCCACCCCCACCCCCTACACGGCTCTTCGCTGCCTTTCCCACTCTCACTCCAAAGATCGACCCTGGTTGCAGGCATGTGGACCACGGTTTTATGGATTCATCTCTTACGAGAACCGCGATAAATCAGTGGCTGGCCAAAGAGTTATTATTACTATATAAAAGAGTGTGTCTGTCTGTTTGTCTGTTTATGTATGCAAGCAACCGCTGCATGAATTCAGATGAAATTCGTCATCAGTGTTCCTTGGATCACTGGGAAGGTTATTAGTGGGCTCGGAAATGCGCCGTTCTTAATGTTTTTTTTTTCCTTTTTTTATTCATTTTTTTCGTTTTTTGTTTGTTTTTGTTTTTCTATAGTAATAAATGTGGATCGAATGACCGGAGTGCCCCGCCTTCTAGGTGGGCTGGGTCAAAAAATGCGCCGTCCCAATGTTTTGTTTTTTTTCTGTATTTATTTTTTTATACCATCCCGTCTGCAGGTTGACGGGCACTTCACCTATAGTTTTGAATAATGCCTTGAAGTTTTCTGCTATACAAAACGCATGTTGCTTGTCTCAATATTTCGTCCCCTGAGTGCTAGAAAGTTCTATGTCCTTCAGGGGCATAGAAAGTTCTAGCCCTTCGGCGACAATTTCTTGCCAGTTTTTTTTTTTTTGGGGGGGGGGAATTTTACGTGACAATATTCTGATGCGTCTTCATTTATATTGAATATGACATCTGAAGGTCCATTCACACTGCTGCGATGCGTCCGACGCGTCCGACCGTCGGGCTTTTAAATAGTAATGTTTGTACATGAGCATTCACACTACCGCGATGCGTCAGACGCGACCGATGCGCTGGTTGTCGAGATCGTTTTGAACCCACCCCAACTATTTTTGCAGACCTTATAAGTTCTGCGTTCACAACATAACGCTCAGTTGAGTTCGGATGAACTTGATGACATCTGATTTGTTTGTTTTCATTGATTGCAGCTTTTTCAAACGTGGTCGAAATTCAAAGTTATTTTTTTAACCTTTAATCATTTTGATAATTAATTCAATAATTAATTAATTGCACGAACAACCCTAAAATTTCCAAGGAGGAAGTCATTCGGGAAATCCAGAATCATGAAGTGTATAACACGGCTTTGCATAACTACAAAGATACCGAATTCAAAAAGAACGTTTGGCTGGAAGTTTAAGTGAAGCTTGGAATGGACGGCACGCTTTGTTTTGTTTTTCTTTAAAGTCCAACCATTGTCTAGAAAAAGAATTTCAAATTCACTCACATCATGAGATTATCAGCAGGACCTGTAGTGATGACAGGGTAGGGTTAAGGAGGCCGGCAGTACCGAAGTGCAGGAAGGTAAAAATATTGGGGGGGGGGGGGGGGGGGGGGGGTCAAGGCGGATTCCAAGGAGGGTTGGCACGAGGAGGGCTTTCCCTCTCTCGGTGGTGGAAATGGGGGGGGGGGGGGGGGGCTATCCAGCTCTGTGTTGGAGATCGAGGGCGGACTGTCCCGTGAAACAATGAGAAGCAAAGCACAAGAGGCTATTTAAATATAGCCGTGAGTTTATGTTATACCTTTTGTAGTTCACTGAAATTTACAGATCTGATGATTTAAGAACTTAACAAATTGGTGCTTGAGCCTAAAAATTCATAAAATTATAATTATGTGCTATCTATACTGCCATATGCGTACGGGAATTTTTATTTTCTGGGTGGGGTGGGGGAGGATGTGGAGCTGAGGTCCACTTCATCCGAAAGAATGCTGAGTGCCCGAAAAAATCCTGACTGCCCCCCACCCAAAATTATTTCACCCCCAAAACGTGTTTTGGAACAAATTGTGTCTGAAAGAGTCAACTTATGGCAAATAATGCTGACCAACTTAATCTGACATTGTTACGCTATGCCATAAAACCAGTCTCATCTTCATATAGTTCACCGCCTATCTTTAGATTCTGTAATGCAGAAAAATGGGCTATTCTATTTCTCTGCGTTGAAAAAGGTAACCTGTGGTTCACTTTTTCAACGCAATGCAATGTTGCATTCAACCCGGCTTGTGCGCGTATAGGCCTATCTTGCTTTCGGAACTTAGCTACAGGCTCCAAATTTACCAGATTCTCACATCGAAAGTGTCACCTGACAAGCATAAAAAATGTATACGACTCATCAACTGAAGATACGAGCGTATACAACTGGGCGTATAAAAAAGTCGATAAGGTGACATATTTTGAACAGTTTTAGTAGCACCGAACCTCCTTCGTTGTTATCGTTGATAGTTTCTGGTGTGGAATTGAACGCCGAATCTGTCGATCTATGATTTTAACATGTTACATTTGTGCGAACATGTGAAAAACGATATTTGAAGGAGAAATTTTCCCGAGAAATTCATTTTCTGAGATGATCAGCAGATGTTTTTTCATACTACAAGAGTCGATTTTTTCATTAAGTTGTGTCGTTTCATTGTTAAATATTGTTTTATATAACATACTTTCTGATTTTGCTTTCTTCGGTCATTCCTTTTATTAAAAAAATCTTGTTTTCGGTGATCTTGGATACGCTGCGACTGAAACTTTGAGATAAAAATAGAAATCTCTCGCCTCGCTTATCTCCACTTCTGGCTAAAGGTTTATACGGTTTATACCCTGTGATATTGGGTTGACGGCACAGAAGCGTCAAGAATTATGCACAGAACTCGGAGTCGTTTGACAAAATTTCAATCCAAGCATACCGATATGCAAATGAGCGAAGTGACCCAATGTTTCAAACTGATAAAACGTTACTCAATTTATCACTGCAGCGATTCATTTTTGCACAAAACCTTGTTCGTGAAGCTGCATCAGATGTCTGGGTGATAGCATCATTATATTAAATAAATATATCCAGCAAAACGCAAAGAAATAAGCAAGGCGTATCACCAAACAATGGCTTAGGTTGTATTTACATTTGGGAAAACCCACGTGCTTTGAGTAGTCTCCCTTGATGTGCTGCCTTGTTTCTGTTTCTGTTTTAACGTAATTAAACAGCTGATTTCTCCTTGTTTTTCACTCCCGTTCCTGGAAACGTTTTGTTTTCAAAATGACAACATATCAAAATATTTCTTAATTCTCCCAGTATACTTTCCAGTATGTATTATTCTTTGGGTTTTTTAAACAAATTTCTTACCATTACCGGGTAAACTGTTTGGCATTTGCGGACATCCGACGTCATCGCCGTGTATGTATAGCTTGCCTAACTTAGTGTCAACTTAAGTTTGCGCTGAATTCTGTGGCTGGGGGCAGGTTCAAAGTCTCGAAAATATCAAACCAACCCATGTACCTTTCCCACTCTTTTATATTACGCACCCCTGGACTTATTCACTGGCCAGAAACCCTCATATCCGTTCATTTTCGGTCTTTGAAACATTACGCTTTTTTAATTTTTTAGTCCTCCATTTTTGTGCTACGTACGACGTTCATAGCAATAAAAAGGCCAAATGTGGGCCATTTTCACCAATGCGGCGGTGCCTGAGAATCAATAGACTTTTTTTTGGCCCAACGGCTTTATTGTTTAACCTTATCAGTCCACGTGAATCCATTCAAGATGGGTACGCGAATCCACTTGGATTCACACAGGACTGACATGCGAGAATCTTTACGCGAATGGATTTGCGGATTCGTGTCGGATTTTCACCCCTGTCCTGCCATGTGAACCCAAATTGGAATGAGCTCGTTCCAGTGAGGGAGGGGGAGGGGGGGGGGACCTGATATTGTTTTGTTAAAAGTTTTTTTTCCAAACGCTCAAATTGTATGCAATGCAGGTAGATGTAGCCCGTTTGTTCAGTAAAGGTTAAATGAGCATGAGTTCTATTATATCTTGTTTGACAGAGCTCCTTCTCTGTCAGACTAGATATAATAGATTAAATGCCTCTAATGGATGTACTGAAGTGAAATAGATGTATAAAGAAGGGAAATTTTGTGATACTCTGGGTAGTTTTTCGACATATTCCAAGACTTTTTATGAAATTAACAGGAGTTGACGCTTACCTATATGTAATTAAGAGATCAAATTTGTAATTAAGGTGTGATAAAAAGTTTTATGTATGAAAGTTATATTCAGTTATCAGTGAGATATCCAATTAACCCTTTACCCAATGTAACGGCCAAAACCGGCCAGCGCTATTCTCAAAAATCGCCAATTAATTTTCAAAATATTTTCATTTTTTGTCTCAAAAACATAGGTTATGACCCCTCGTTGGAACGAGCTCGTCGAGCTCGTTCCAACGAGGGGTCATAACCTATGTTTTTGAGACAAAAAATGAAAAAAATTAGTTATTCAAGAATTTTTTTTGCAAGTGTCGTCGCTTTTCATGTTAGGTAAAGGGTTAAGTGAATCAGTTCAACTCTATTAAATTATAATAATAAGTAAATTGTTTTGAAATCGAATTTTTAGAAGTCATTAGGGCTACAACGATTAATCATGAAATGAATGTATTGCGATTCATTTTCTGATGATATGTATCACGATTTGCTTGCACTGTATCACAATACACGTGAACCCAGAATTTCATGAATATTTTTTTAATGACACTTCAAAAATGGACTCTTTGTGGACGATACGCATCCATTATATGTAGTTTTCGGGATTGTAGAAGTCTGAATTTACATTGCTCTTGGGTATTTGTTATCATTGAATAGCACAAACCATTAACCTCGCTCTTGAACCTTTATATACTAGGATCCAACAACTCGCAAATCCCAAGGAAACTGAAGAGTGTGTCACAATGTTTTGTTGTCCAGAAGTTTGAGAAATCTAATTTCATTGAAATGAAGCGGCTTGACCCAAAACTCTATAATGATTTGTTTTTTGGCCATTGTGTTGGTGGGTATTTGACATTTCCCGCTACTCACCAGCCCAGTAGAAATGTGAGGACTTAAGAAGCAAATCTGTAGTTATGAACCACCGGGTATTATCAGGCACTCAATCAGTTAACTGTAGTTATATTACTTTTTGACAATGGTCTTCTTGTTTGAAGCTTTCAGCTGCATAGGACAAACGTTTGTTCATTTAATTATACCCCCCGCAACAAAGTTTGGGGGGGTATATAGGAATCACCCTGTCCATCCGTCTGTCCATCCGTCTGTCCATCTGTCCATCCTTATAAGCGCAACTCCTCCTAAACCGTTTGAAGAATTTTCATGAAACTTTACACAGTGGAAGAACTCCTATGAAGATGTGCATGAAGCAATATAATTCCGTTCTGACATTTCCAAGGGGAGATAATCTAACTTATACATTTTAATGTACCAAAAGGGCTACCACTGAGGCGTGGGGGGTATCACTTGGCATAATTCAAGTTATTTCTGAAATGGTTGAAAAATATTTTTATTACACAACCATTCATTTTCACAATAGTTCCAATTCAAGTCTTGGCTACCTGAGTGCGCAATGGAGGAAATGGGGTCTTACTTTTATGAGCCCACTTAGAAGACTATTTTTGAGATTCAGGATCCAGATCAGAGTTTTTGGAGTCAAAATCACACTGGCTACTTACTAGGTTGGCCCTGTTACAACCGATAATGTTACAACGCCGCATAGTGTTACACCAACGCATAATGTTACAAAAAATGTAGTAAACAACCGATAATGTTATAAACTCCGCATAATGTTATAACTTTTTTCAACCTGTTATGTTACAGCTATTGTAGATGGACTTTACCACTTACCATATATTGCTGCATAAAGGTATGTAATATTTATACTAAAGGTTTCTGCTCTGGTTAAGGCGAGGAGACCCCCCCCCCCCCCCAACTCCCGGGGATTTATCATAGAATGACCTAGTCACGTTACATAGACGGCATTAAACGCGGATTATCCCAGTAACTCAATCGTGTGATATCCTTACCATTATCATCCAGTGCCCAACATGGTGAAGGCGGGGGTGCTGGGGGAGGGGTGCTATTTTACCCGGTTTGTACGTTTACCAACATGCGTAGTCTCCGCTTCCAGAAATGTAGTGTACAATAGTCCCCTGATGCCTTTGGGGATGGGCAAATGCCTCTGTTTCTGCTTGTTTTGGGCATCTAAAACTCATTTGTCGCATATTTCTTCTCATAAGAATATCTTATTGTTCATTAATTTGATATTTTAACAACTAACATTGAACAAAAATGAGGTGGAGTTAAAAGAGGTCAAAAAGTTGGATGGGGTGAGGTACATTTGGTGGATGTGGCGGGTTGGTAGTGTCGCGAGGAACAAGAATAAGATGCGAGACTGGGTAGGAAGAGGAGTGGGGTTTAGGAGGATTGAAAGAGATGGGTACGGATAATGCTGAGAAAGAGAGGAGGTCGTGGATTATTACATCAGGTTGATTGTGCAGAGAAGGCTATCTGAGAATGCAAGGGAGTAGTGCTAGACGGCATGATAATATAGATGGTGGAGATGATGGAAGAAGTGGAAGTAATGAATTCGGGATTACAGGTTCTGGAAAGGACGGAATCACTAGAACAGGCAGTATAGGGAGAAGGAGGAGGTTGTGGAGGAGGAGTTGTGTTGATGTTGGTGTTGGTGATGGTGTTGAGTAGGTGTATGTTGAAAATGAGCCATTTTGTAGGACCCCGGGGCAGGACCCCGGGAGTGACGTCATGTCACGTGACAGGGCGGTCATGTTGGGTTGTCATGATAGTGCACGTGGGTGGCCATGTTGTGATGTCATTATCATGATAATAGGTGGTAGGGGTGCGTATGCACAGCGCGTGTTGTTATGGGGACACTTGCTCCGTCTCACCTCTAACAACCCGACAACAGATATCGATTTAATCCAAACAACCTGAAAATCTTTAAAAAACTGACCCAAACACTCCCGAAAACACTCCCAAATAAAGGTAGGATAGTATCCTTAATGGGGGTATGAGACGTGTGAAGAGGTTCTCATTGCGCTCATAGCTTTCATTTTGAGACGTAAGATTTTGCATGCATCGTGCTCATTTTCATAGCTTTCATTGCTTCATACGACGAAAAGGGGGATTCCGTGGGTTTAGTATCCTTAAAATATAGGACAGTATCCTTACCTAATGTCCGACCATATAATGGACGCGTAATTTATCACAGAAATGGTTTTATCACAATAATGGTATATATTATTTAAAGTCAAAATGGTCCAATTCTACACTGGGAACTGAAGACTTCCCTAAATACAGACCGACGGTCTCCACCTGAAACTGATGCCATGACAGTATAAATTACCAAAGATGTGTTTATTTGAAGTTATAACATTATTGGTTAATTTGTTGTAACATAAAGGCTTGAAAAAAGTTATAACATTATGCATCGATTTTTATAACATAATGGGTTGAAAAAAGTTATAACATTATGCGGAGTTTGTAACATTATCGGTTGTTTACTACTTTTTTTGTAACATTATGCGTTGGTGTAACATTATGCGGCGTTGTAACATTATCGGTTGTAACAGGCCCCCTGGGGCCACCTGTCCTGAGGTGGTAAAAGTTGGAAATAGGCTTTTAAGGGTTAAGAAACAAAAGGTGAAGATTATTTGACCTGAGCTTTAGTTTTTAGTTACTGTTTATCTTGCTGGTTTTAGACAATCCAGATTCCACTGAGAGAGCTGCTGCTTATAACACAGAAAGACACCCAGAGTCCAGCTAAATGTACAAATGGAGATATCGTCATGAAGTTAGCGAATGGGCAGTTGATATATCCATGGATTGACACTAATCATTGATGTGTAACCATGTACTCTTAAAAGTCTAAACTCCCCAAAATATTCTGTTTTATTAGTACTGAATGCAGAATACCAGGTGTTTGGTGATCTTTGTGGTAACTGATTAAATACAGATTTTCCATGAAGAGCATGAGCTTGTGTGTGGATGGATGGAAAATATTCTGAATCAGCATTGCACAATGAAGAGGTTATTCAAGAAATCACAGAATAAGAGAAATCTGATATGTATTGCTGCATGTTTTATTATGTTTATTTCTTTATCTTTCTTATAAAATCTTTGGGAAATGACGGTTTAACAGTCATTGCTAATTTTAAAGCATTTTGTATATTCAAAGATGTCACCAGTTCAACAATGACAGGTTGACTTTTTTCAGGCTCATTTTGTGATCAAATGCTCTTTCAGCTCTTGAAAGCATAGAAAATTGTAAGCATGTGCAAATGTTAGTTGTGTCTATATATAATAACGTCAGTAGGACACACAAACTCTTCTATCAACAAATTTCACTTGGGATCGAGATATTTCAAATTGTAATTCATCGATTAAATTTGACCTCGTTCTTTCTGAACCTGAAAAATTTGATTGGCTGAGAGCCAGGTGGCTCAGTGCTCTAATTTCAGGTAAATTCACTCTTACCATGTTCTAATTGCCGGAAGAGGGGTGATTAGAACATGTCTGTATCCATGCTATATGCAATCAATGGTGCTAAACCATTCCAATCACAGATCAAACACACCCCAGAGTTGTTTTCTGTAAATTCAAGCATGGTAAATAGACCGAGATCGAAATTACATCTTTAGCTCAACTTTGACATCAAATTTGAAGTGTGTCCTGTCGTCCGTCTGTCCATCCTTCAACAATTTAATATGGCGTAGGCTAGAGGCCGTATTTATGAACCAATCTTTATAAAACTTCTTGAATACCTTTGTTATCACCAAACTGGACTGGAACAAGTGTTTTTGGGTGCGGTCCGAAATTCAAGATGGACATCTGCATCCATTTTGTACTGAAATTAGTGCTATCAGTTTTTTGAACAGAACTTCTATATGAAGGTTCTGATTTGAATAAATTTTCGTATGAATGTTTAGTAACATGAAAGACATCACATATAATACAGGTTTTTTCTCATGCATAAATTATGCAAATTAGATGAACTTGGATTTATTCAATGCTACTTATACACAGTTAGTACACATGTCAATACGACTCAGACTCTTGGGCTAGGGGCTGTATTTCTGAACCGATCTTCACAAAACTTCTCGGGTACCTTTGTTATCACCTTGGGACGAGAACAAGTGTTTTTGGATGTGATCCGATATTTCAAGATGGCCGGCAGCGGCCAATTAGGCAAACTTTGATTTATTTTGTGCTACTTATGCACAGTAAGTGCACATTTCGATACGGATCTGGCTAGAGTCATCTAACTGTCCCCCACCTTGACAATACTTTACCTGTACATTTGTTACAGGCTACGGTCAGTATTTATGTACAGACCATCACAATAC
This sequence comes from Pictodentalium vernedei, assembly GCA_031216915.1. Classification (NCBI taxonomy): domain Eukaryota; kingdom Metazoa; phylum Mollusca; class Scaphopoda; order Dentaliida; family Dentaliidae; genus Pictodentalium; species Pictodentalium vernedei. Next base: position 402,497,722 of record CM062297.1, on the reverse strand, counting down.
TTTACATGTACCTTTGTTAGCGGGTCATTACCTAGATGTGTGTCATTGCTGTGTCACACACTATACATGAACATATCTCACACAAGTTGAGCTACAGTGTCATTGACTCTTTCATTTTTATTGTTTTTCTTCAAATGAAATGGGTTGGGAGAATTTTTTCACTTCTAACATAATGACAGAAATTACAATTGAGATTAACGTCTCTTGTTTTGTTAGACATTCGGTTGTTTGACCACTTGTTAACAGGTCCTAAAGGGGCGAGTTAACAAATGGTTTTCCATAATCAAATTCTTGAATGTCTAACTCGACAACAGATGTTTATCTCTTAAATTGAAGATAGTTATCTGAACATTTATTCCTCCTTGCCACAATCTCATACCCCTCCCTCCTCTTCCCCAACTGGCCACACCACCACTTCCCTAACAGAAAAGTAATGATGAGATTACCAATTTGATGAAAATTGCATGTTTCTTTCTGATGTATCTGGAACAGTTGACCTATCGGAACCTGAAATGTCTCCTCAATTTCAGAAAGCAGTGTTATAACAGAAATGGTATGGTGCCATAAATTTTTTATTTGCTGCAGTTTCTTCATTAAAATCGAGAATGTTGTTTTCTGGGAAATATCATTGTTCTACATCATCGCAACCACAGCATGCTATTGTCATTTAAAGTGTAAACAACAGACCCCAGTTACATGTTGTAAACTATCACAGTAAGGCCTTTTTTCACTTTCCATCAAAATTATTCGACTTGGTTTTAGTCCTACAGCTAAATCAAACCTAAGGGAAGAAACTCTTACTCATTGCAATTTCTTCCCTTCAGTAACTTTATTGTCTATGTTGACAGAATTTACTGAGCAGAATTTTATCTCATGGTTATAAGACTTCAACAATACCAAAAAATCATTCCTGGCAGTTGTTGTTTGCGCAAGCAGAATCTAAAGTTTATCAAGAAAAACCATGTTTGACAGGCTCAGCAGTGATGCTAATCAGTTTAGTCCAGCCCAGCCAACATATTTATTGGTTGCCAATTAGCTATTAGCTGTATATAAGTAGCATATACATCAGACAAGGGTCTAAGGGAAAGAAAAAATTTCTGAACATTTTTGTTGAGTCTTATTTCTAGGAGCTAAAGTCTCTTGCCGAAGGCACTTCAAGGCAAGAGTTGGTGAGAGCATGAGCTGGGTTGTTAACTGGTAGAGTGCTAAATTATTTTCAAAGGTGATTTGTACTTTCCAATAAATGGTGATAAAACAATTTCATGTAAAGAAGTTTTCCTTCTGTTGAGAAGAGAGCTAACCATGGTGAATACAGCATAAAGCCACAAAAGTGATTTTCAACATTTTTAGCTCAACTTTGGCAAAGCCAAATTTGAGCTTATGCCATGGCCCATCGTCCGTCTGGCCATCTGTCCTTCTGTCCGTCAACAGTTGGATACGGCTCGGGCTAGAAGCTGTATTTATGAACTGATCTTTACGAAACTTCTTGGGTACCTTTGTTATCACCGTGGGATGAGAATGAGTGTTTTTGGGTGTGGTCCAAAATTCAAGATGGCCACCAGCAGCCATTTTGTACCAAAATTAGTGCAATCAGTCTTTTGTACAGAACTTCTGTATGAAAGTTCTGATTTGAATAAATTTTTGTATGAATGTTTAGTAACATGGAATACATCACATATAGTACAGGTTTTTTTCTCGTGCAGAAATTATGCAAATTAGATGAACTTTGATTTATTCAGTGCTACTTGTACACTGTAAGTGCACATGTCAATTCGGCTCGGCCTAGAGGCTGTATTTAGGAACCGATCTTCACAAAACTTCTTGGGTACCTTTGTTTTCACCTTGGGATGAGAACGAGTGTTTCTGGGTGTGGTCCAAAATTCAAGATGGCTGCCAGTGGCCATTTTGTACCGAAATTAGGTCCAATCAGTTTTTTGTCACAACTTCTACACAGCTCATATTTTTGAACTGATCTTCACGAAACTTCTTGGGTACCTTTGTTTTCACCTTGGGACAGGAATGAGTGTGTTTTGGGGTGCCTTTGTTATCACTGTGCTATGAGAACAAATATTTTGGGGTTCAGTCAGACCCACTCTGGGACTCAAAGATTTTTTTCTGGTTTAGCATCTGACTGTCACCCACCTTTACAATACTTTACCTATACATTTGTTACAGGCAATGGTCAGTATTTATGTACAGACCGTTACAATACTTTATATGTACCTTTGTTATCAGGTCATTACCTAGATGTTTGTCATTGCTGTGTCACATACTATACATGTACATGTCTTTGTCTTGACAAGTTGAGCTACAGTGTCATTGACACTTTCATTCATTAAAGCCATGATAGTGGCTTCCAGCTCTCAACCAGTTAAACATCTCTTGTCAAGGGGAAAAGGGGGGGGGGGGGGTGTTTTAGAGAAATGTTTTCAATATATAGATGCCTGAGAGTGTATTTGGTGATCTTATAATTAAAAAAACAATCATTGAGAAGGGTCACAAAGAGTAATTAATTTGATTATAATTAATCAGAAATTACCTTTTCTTCAATCCGTTTTACACTTTTTAACTGAAAGATACATGTATTCACCAATATTCTCCTAGAACCTCACTTTCAGTACAGTCACTATAGAGTGGTTGCAACCCATGCATGGGCAGTGATGTCGCCTGCGTTTACCTGGTAATAAAAATCGTCATCAGCAAAATTCTAATTAATAAAGGACCGAGTTGCAACTATTGATTATTCCTTTAATTCCTTTAATTAGTGTTTGAAATCTAATATTGCATCCATGGAAATATTGTCCACCCGTGGAATGTGACCAGTCCATGGCAGTCGTACTGTATAAACACATTCATATGATTTTTCAAGAATGTCAGGTTCACCTTTATGCACTCAGCTATACACAAATACATGTCTCTATACTTTCAATAAAAAATTACCCAAAGCTTTTTTCAAGAAAGCAGGGCTTGCCTTGAGTAAAATGGTCGGGGCCTAAAAAAAGTGCCCCACATATTGAGGTCGGGGCCTTTTTGGGGCTGATTTTCCATTTTGTCCATTATTGTTAGTGCTTTTTTGTGGAAAATGTTGGGGCTTGAAAAAAAAGCCCCCAGCAAGTGCTCCTTGGGGCTGATCTCGGGGCCTGGGCTGATCAGCCCCGACTCAAGGCAAGCCCTGAGAAAGAACACATGTTGTTGTAAAATTTATAATTACATGAATTAGGCCTAAAAAAAATAAAAATCTGTTTTTCAGGCCCTCCCACATGGTCCTTTTGGCTGCCGCGTTCTCTCTTTTTATAACCAATATAAACTTAATAAAAATTAAATGGTTTATGTCTGATATTTTACCCAAGTTAACCCTTTACCTAACATGAAAAGCAGACGACACTTGCAAAAACAATTCTTGAACAAGTAATTTTTTTCATTTTTTGTCTCAAAAACATAGGTTATGACCCCTCATTGGAACGAGCTCGACGAGCTCGTTCCAATGAGGGGTCATAACCTATGTTTTTGAGACAAAAAATGAAAATAAAATGAAAATTAATTGGCGATTTTTGAGAATAGCGCTGGCCGGTTTTGGCCGTAACGTTGGGTAAAGGGTTAAAAAAAAATGATAAATTTGTTCCTTGAGTGCAAGAAGGCTTTGCACTGCAATCTCTTGAATCGTTTGATCCATGGGTGGCGTGTCTTAAATGTTGGGGGGCACTGTGGCATTGCGGTAACCAGTTCTCGTCAGATCACCTAAGTTAAGCAACGTTGAACCCGGTTAGTCCTTGGATGGGTGACCATCTGAGCGATCGATTCAGTCTCCTGTGTTGTGTCCTTGGGCAAGATACCTAACCCTGATTGTCCACATGGTGGTACGATGACACCGTGTACTAAGGTGTATTGCATGTCAATGGTGCACATATCTTCAACCAATCTAACCCTGCCTGTGCTGTGCAGTGTGGAGTTACGATGTTGGGGAGCTGGAAGCTGCTCATCGTTGCTTGTTGGTTCTTTCCGGGTACTCTGGCTTCCTCCACCCATAAAACTGTCACCGACACGATATGACCTTGGCTGTTAAAGTGTCATTAAACCATAATAAATGAATAAATATTTGAAATGTTGCCACCACATGAACTTGTTTCCCTGCTCTGACACACAGGAGCTAAATTTTGCATTTTTTGAAATGGATTAAAAAGCAGCATTTGCGTTCCTGACTTTTTGACCTCTTCAGAATAGTTTCTGTGAGATGTTTTACTCTGCATGTGGGTGTAAATAGATACTGTTGGACACCCCAGTTACAAAATTGCAAATAAAAATCCATTAATTTGCTTGCAAAAAGGCATTTGGATGTGGCATAAGCTCTAGTTTTCCAAACGTTTTGGGGTTTGAGGTGGGGTAGTGCTGCAGAACCTTCTCCCAGGCCCAACAAATTTCGCACTTTTCAGGGCAAGGGCAGTGTATTTTCGAAACAAACCCTAGGTAATGGTGCTTCATGCCATTTTGTTGCTCCACATACCATGCAACACAGTGCTAGAGGTCAGTTTATCATAATTTTTAAAAATAAATTATTTAACCCTTTACCTAACATGAAAAGCAGACGACACAAAATTCTTTAATAACCAATTTTTTCACTTCTGGTCTGAAAAAAATTGGTTATGACCCCTCACTGGAACGAGCTCATTCTGAAGAGGGGTCATAACCTATGTTTTTGAGACAAAAAATGGAAAAATAATAAAAATTAATTGGCGATTTTTGTAAATAGCGCTGGCCGCTTTTCACGTTATGTTGGATAAAGGGTTAAATGTAGATTTTATATTTTCTGAATTTTAGAATATAGTTTATTTAATATAGAAAACTTATCGAATTGAAATTTTAAAATGTGAGGTTAAATGTGCTCCATATGCCTATGTACATTTGCTTTTTCTCTATTTCCCTTCCTGTATAATTACTATTCGGTGTCAACCTTCTATCTAACTTAATGGTTATAGCTGTCCATTATTACTAATTCAGTGTTTGTCTTCAAAACATTAGCTAAATATCTATCAGTGGTACATGCTTGTTCCAATGAGGAATCATGTGCTACATTATGAGAGCAAAAACCGAAAGTTTTTAGTTATTTAAGAATGATTTTTCCAGTGTTCTTGTCTGGATGTGTTAGGTGATGAATTCATATCACAGAAGCTACACTATGCTGCAATTGATGATCACATGAAATACCTAGGTCCAAGAAACTGTGTCTCATGTTCACACACAAATAACCAACAATTGTCTGAGAGTATTTCTGTGTTCTGTCTGGCATTTGATTTAAAACTTGGACAGTCCGAGACAAATGGATTATTGATTAGTTTCTCACAATCATTTGAGAATAAAGAACAATCTTCTCCAAAATGGGATGATTCTACACATAACATAGCCATAGATGCTGAAAAGTAAATTGAGAACTTGTACATAACTACACACCACTTACTTATATTTTCACAGGCCATCTCGGGTTTTCATTTATCATATACATGTATGTCAATACCAGCATACATGTACATATAAACATATACGAATATATCCAGCAATGGGTAAGTCTATTTTGTATGAAAAGGATGGGGGGGGGGGGCACTGATTTTTAATTGATTTGCGGCCCAAAAAGGCCTTATTTGAGAGTTCTCCCTTCCAACACTCCACATTGGTGTCCAGACAAAATGTCCATAGGACAAAATGTCCGTGGACAAAATGTCCATGGACATAATGTCCATGGTGGTTCTGCATAGGTGGACAAAATGTCCATAGGACATAATGTCCATGGACAAAATGTCCATGAACAAAATGTACATATAGTAGTACACGATAAAATCAGTTGGGTTGAAAATTAACCAAAATCGACTGAGTTGAGTGAATATGAATCTTATTCACTCAACTCAGTTGATTTTGGTTAATTTTCAACCCAGCTGATTTTAGAGTGTAAAATAATATTACAAAAGACTGAATACCCCTGGGACAAAATCCCCTTGATAAATATAAATACTATGAATATAGTAGACTATAAAATCAGTTGGATTGAAAATTAACCAAAATCGACTGGGTTTAGTGCTTTTTTCAAGGATTTGTGCTGGACGCCCTCTGTTAACACTTGCTGAGTCTTTGATTTCTGAACGTACTTTAGTAGCTTCAACTTTTGCTGCATTTGGGGCGTGATTATGATCTGTGACTTTTACAACTTTAGTTATCTGCAACAGAGAAAAACACTTAATTAAATGGAGAGAAATAATATACTGTGCCCAGGTTGTTTACTTAATATGGTTTGTAACAATAAATGCATTTAATCTATTATATCTTGCTTGACAGAGCTCATTGAGCTTTGTCAAACAAGATATAATAGAATAAATGCACAGTTGAACCACTGGAATATAACCAAATCCTTGTTAATTTATATTCCTGTTAATTGAATAACATCAAGTTGCAAAGTGACTATTATATGAATTCATTATATTGTAGAAAATTAGTAGAAAATTAGGCCTTTATTCAACTGTACATGTTGGAAATGATGTATGCCCAGTTAGGTACTCTAAAGAAAAAAAGAGAAAACTTGATATGACTTACCTCAACATCTGTATTAGCAAAGGATTTACAATCAAATGCAGCTCTGTTGGCACATGCCCATCGAATGGTTGATTTATTTGAAGATTTTTTGGTGTACATATATCCATCAAAAACTAATTTTTTGCCACCTTTATTGCTAGTAAGAACATCCATGACTGAAGAATGTTTAATGACCAGAATGAATGAAAGGTTTTAGCGCGCCGAAGGCGCGCAGGGACGATGTGGGATTTACAAATCCCTTGCGACCCGGTTAACCTTATTTTTTTTTCCTTGGATCACACAGGCCTAGCTTTCCTATTGCCCAAAATGGAGTCTGAGGGGGTTATGCACGCGGTTAGAATACCCGACAGTTTACGTTTGAGTGTTAGATGGTCAATACTCAATCCCTCAACGCCTTTAAACTATTAGATAGCGAGCTCTATTCAGTTCCAGTTCGGCGATGGTAGAGGTTTGAGTCCCACCATGGTGGCGAGCCAGAATGTAATGTTGTGCGATGGCAAGTTTAAGGGAAGAAGAGAAAAGAAAACCAAACAGCAACGCCGGTTTGGTAGCGGACCGGGTATATGACCATAGCGGTTACAAAAAAGAAGTGGAGAAAGCTCCAACAGTTTAGTTTGAAAAACCGGGAGTCATCCATCAAGCCTTCTGGGAGATAGGATGCCGTATGTGATTTTGAGGTATCTGGTTATCCTTCGGGAATTCCAAATGACCTCCTCCACCCCCCCCCCCCCCCCCCCCAAGAAAAAAAAAAAAAAAAAAAAAAAAAAAAAACCTCTCACTGACACACACCCTCAAGCCCTTAAAAGGGCTGTTAAATCTTTATTCAAATAATGTTTATTTATATCAAATGTACACTCGTTCCCAGCCAGACAAGCTTGTTTCAATCCTTGCCTAGCGTTTGGTGGTTTCTTGTATATGTTGCAGAAAGGTAGGTTGCACCAATTCCTCCTACGCTTTGTCTACCATTTCCATGCGTCTTCTTGATAAGAGTGTTGCAAGAAAATTTGAGAATGTTCAGTTAGAAAAGTTATAGGTAGAGAGAAAGATAGGTATCAGCTATTGTATATTGTGCCTGCTGTGTGATTGTTGCTATGGATGGGGTAAGGGGTGTGTTTCTTCGGAGCCCACTCCCCACACGCAGAGTTGCGAGGCAATCCTCACAGACTCAATCCTAAAGATCTCAATGAGTAGCGAGGCAATCCTCACTGACTCCACGCAGTTTAATTCTATTGAGTAACTTTAATTTACTGTGGATTATTTTGTTTTTCTGTTTAGGGTTCGGTGTTCGTTCGGCTTCACCCTTGACTCACTATCCTGGAGTATGTGGAGGGTTTTGTTGTATAGATCTTATTAAACGCGTTTCAATCGCGCTTCAGCAGAGTTGCGAGGCAGTCCTCACAGACTCTATCCTAAAGTTCCCAATGAGTAGCGAGGCAATCCTCACTGACTCCACGCGATTTAGTTATATTGGATAATTTTTATTTTATTTTATTTTATTATTTTTTTTTTTTTTTTTTTTTTTTATTTTCTGGAAACTTATTTTGTTTTTTAGCTCACCTGAGCGAAGCTCAAGGGGAGCTTTACTAATCACTTTCTGTCCGGCGTCCGTCGTCGTCCGTCCGGCGTTAACTTTACATTATCGACTTCTCCTCCTAAACCACTAGCCCAATTTTATTCAAATGTTGGCTAAATGTTTATTACCTAATGCCAATTCAGATTTGTTCAAATGAAGTTGCCCCTCCTCCTGGGTGGTGCCACACCCCCAAGGGGCACCAAAATCTTTGTAAATCTTCTTCTCATGAACCAGCAGTAGCAGAGACTTGATATTTGGTGTGCAGCTTCCTTTTGAGGTGTAGACTCAGATTTGTTCAAGAGAAGTTTGTGGGGCTATACTTGACGTTGTTATGAGAGGGGCAAAATTTTTTGCCCCGCCCAAAATTTCTATTTTCCAAACCGAGAGGCTGATTTGAACCAAATTTTATGTGAGGGCTTATTGGGTCATGAGTACTTGATTTATGCAAAAAAAAATTTTCCCGCAGCCCCGTGGGAACCGCAGGAGCTAAAAATAGAAAAATTTAAAACGCCCATATCTCCAAAACTGCACGGCACTGAGAATTTTTATTTGGTGTGCAGCTTCCTTAGGACCAACAGAAAGGATTGGTAAAAAAAAATTGCCATCGGTTTTATCATAGGGTACAGTTTCGGGACTTTGAAAAAGTGCTGAGTCAGCACTTTTTAACACTGTAGGCAATGGGAAAAACATTAAAAAATCTTCTTCTCCAGATCCAGCAGGCAGAATCTTTTGATATTTGGTATGCAACATTGTAGGGTGGATCTGATTCAAGTTTGTTCAAATCGGCCCCCTGGGTTCATATTTGGGCTCAGTATAGGAGCCTGATTTCGAACTTAGTGCATTTCAGGCAAATTTCTTAAAAAATCTTCTTCTCCAGATCCAGCAGGCAGAATCTTTTGATATTTGGTATGCAACATTGTGGGGTGGATTTGATTCAAGTTTGTTCAAATCGGCCCCCTGGGTTTATATTTGGGCTCAGTATAGGAGCCCAAATTTGAACTTACTGCATTTCAGGCAAATTTCTTTGAAAATCTTCTTCTCCAGATCCAACAGGCAGAATCTTTTGATATTTGGTATGCAACATTGTAGGGTGGATCTGATTCAAGTTTGTTCAAATCGGCTCCCTAGATTCATATTTGGGCTCACTAGAGGAGCTCGAATTCGAATTTAGTGCATTTCAGGCAAATTTCTTAAAAAATCTTCTTCTCCAGATCCAGCAGGCAGAATCTTTTCATATTTGGTAAGCAACATTGTGGGGTGGATCTGATTCAAGATTGTTCAAATCGGCCCCCTGGGTTAATATTTGGGCTCAGTATAGGAGCCCGATTTCGAACTTAGTGCATTTCAGGCAAATTTCTTAAAAAATCTTCTTCTCCAGATCCAGCAGGCAGAATCTTTTGATATTTGGTATGCAACATTGTGGGGTGGATCTGATTCAAGTTTGTTCAAATCGGCTTCCTAGATTCATATTTGGGCTCACTATAGAAGCTCGAATTTGAACTTAGTGCATTTCATGCAAATTTCTTAAAAAATCTTCTTCTCCAGATCCAGCAGGCAGAATCTTTTCATATTTGGTAAGCAACATTGTGGGGTGGATCTGATTCAAGTTTGTTCAAATCGGCCCCCTGGGTTTATATTTGGGCTCAGTATAGGAGCCCAAATTTGAACTTAGTGCATTTCAAGCAAATTTATTAAAAAATCTTCTTCTCCAGATCCAGCAGGCAGAATCTTTTGATATTTGGTATGCAACATTGTGGGGTGGATCTGATTCAAGTTTGTTCAAATCGGCTTCCTAGATTCATATTTGGGCTCACTATAGAAGCTCGAATTCGAACTTAGTGCATTTCAGGCAAATTTCTTAAAAAATCATCTTCTCCAGATCCAGCAGGCAGAATCTTTTGATATTTGGTATGCAACATTGCGGGGTGGATCTGATTCAAGTTTGTTCAAATCGGCCCCCTGGATTCATATTTGGGCTCACTATAGAAGCTCGAATTCAAACTTAGTGCATTTCAGGCAAATTTCTTCAAAAATCTTCTTCTCCAGATCCAGAAGGCAGAATCTTTTGATATTTGGTATGCAACATTGCGGGGTGGATCTGATTCAAGTTTGTTCAAATCGGCCCCCTGGATTCATATTTGGGCTTAATATAGAAGCCCGAATTCGCACTTAGTGCATTTCAGGCAAATTTCTTCAAAAATCTTCTTCTCCAGATCCAGCAGGCAGAATCTTTTGATATTTGGTATGCAACATTGCGGGGTGGATCTGATTCAAGTTTGTTCAAATCGGCCCCCTGGATTCATATTTGGGCTTAATATAGAAGCCCGAATTCGCACTTAGTGCATTTCGGGCAAATTTATTAAAAAATCTTCTTCTCGAGATCCAGCAGGCAGAATCTTTTGATATTTGGTATGCAACATTGTGGGGTGGATCTGATTCAAGTTTGTTCAAATCGGCCCCCTGGGTTTATATTTGGGCTCAGTATAGGAGCCCAAATTTGAACTTAGTGCATTTCAAGCAAATTTATTAAAAAATCTTCTTCTCCAGATCCAGCAGGCAGAATCTTTTGATATTTGGTATGCAACATTGTGGGGTGGATCTGATTCAAGTTTGTTCAAATCGGCTTCCTAGATTCATATTTGGGCTCACTATAGAAGCTCGAATTCGAACTTAGTGCATTTCAGGCAAATTTCTTAAAAAATCATCTTCTCCAGATCCAGCAGGCAGAATCTTTTGATATTTGGTATGCAACATTGCGGGGTGGATCTGATTCAAGTTTGTTCAAATCGGCCCCCTGGATTCATATTTGGGCTCACTATAGAAGCTCGAATTCAAACTTAGTGCATTTCGGGCAAATTTCTTCAAAAATCTTCTTCTCCAGATCCAGCAGGCAGAATCTTTTGATATTTGGTATGCAACATTGCGGGGTGGATCTGATTCAAGTTTGTTCAAATCGGCTCCCTGGATTCATATTTGGGCTTAATATAGAAGCCCGAATTCGCACTTAGTGCATTTCAGGCAAATTTCTTCAAAAATCTTCTTCTCCAGATCCAGCAGGCAGAATCTTTTGATATTTGGTATGCAACATTGCGGGGTGGATCTGATTCAAGTTTGTTCAAATCGGCCCCCTGGATTCATATTTGGGCTTAATATAGAAGCCCGAATTCGCACTTAGTGCATTTCGGGCAAATTTATTAAAAAATCTTCTTCTCCAGATCCAGCAGGCAGAATCTTTTGATATTTGGTATGCAACATTGTGGGGTAGATCTGATTCAAGTTTGTTCAAATCGGCTTCCTAGTTTCATATTTGGGCTCACTATAGAAGCTCGAATTCGAACTTAGTGCATTTCAGGCAAATTTCTTAAAAAATCTTCTTCTCCAGATCCAGCTTCAGAATCTTTTCATATTTGGTAAGCAACATTGTGGGGTGGATCTGATTCAAGTTTGTTCAAATCGGCCCCCTGGGTTTATATTTGGGCTCCGTATAGGAGCCCAAATTTTAACTTAGTGCGTTTCAGGCATATTTCTTAAAAATCTTCTTCTCCAGATCCAGCAGGCAGAATCTTTTGATATTTGGTATGCAACATTGTAGGGTGGATCTGATTGTGATTCATGAACGTATTTATTTGTAAAGTTGATAGAATCTTAGACAAAATTTGCAGAAAAGATCTACTATAGAAGGGGTGGTATCCAGGGTGAACCGTTTACCCAAATCTAGCAGTACTAATGCATTATTCACACAAATCTTCGTTCAAATTTTATGACCCCTCATTGGAACACACGCATTCAGCTCATTCCAACAAAGGTCATATGCCATGTTTTCGAGACAAAGGAATAAAAATTTTAGTTATTCATGAAATTTTTAGGCAACTGTTGTCTGTTATTCACATTGCTTCATGAAATTTCAGTACTTTTAGAAGTTACCTCAGTAATCAAGGGTTAATTCCCCTTAATTAAATGTCGCCTCTAAAAAACAACCACTTTGCATATCTTACCTTTTTACCAGCATAACTGCCAAAACTTGTCAGCATTCTTCGCAAAAATCACTATTCAAATTTTAATTTTTGTCTCTTAAACATACATGTACTTATCGCTTGTAAATACCCCATTGGAATGAGCTTTTTGAGCTCATTCCAATGAGAGGTCGCACACCATGCTTTTTGAGTCAAAAAAGCAATTTTTTTAGTTATTCCAGAATTTCGTATGTAAAACACAGCTTTATGACTTCACATTAAAATGAGCTCTCTAAGCTTGTTCCAATCAACATTCACACACTATGTCTTTCACACAAAAAATAAAATTTTCCATTTATTCAGGAATTTTGTTTGCAAGAACACTCTTACCCCCCCCCCCCCCCCCCCCCCACACACACACACACACAAACACACACACACACACACAAACACAGACACACACATCTAAAAGTTTATCAGCAAAAAAACAGTTACTTCAATTTTTAAATGCATTATAGGAACAACTTGCCTAATCAAATTTAAATACTTTTGCATCATTCTGTATCTAGAACAAACCATTTACCATATCTTTACGCAAAATTCTCCAGCATCATTCACAAAAAAACACCATTATTTATATATTCACATTTCTGTCTCAAAAATATACCTGATCTTCCCATACCCCTATTGGAATAAGCTGTTTGAGCTTGTTCCAATGATGATAAAAAAAAATAAAATTTGTGAAAATTTTTGTTTTCTTGCATGCAAATATATACATGTAGCACATGGAAGATATCCACAGTTGGGGAGAGATGTCCAAGGCTATCTCTTCACATTCCTTGTTTGTGCTTCATGCTAAACCAGTTTGTCTGCAGAGATAAATTTGCTTTATTAAAAATCATTGGAGATTGGCCACACACCAATGATTTTAAATAAAACTAATTTTAGGTAACAAATGTTGAACTTCAAACAAAATCTATCACTCAACCAGTTAATGTTGATGAGGCATGACATGGTGAAGGTGACCTAAAATACTTCTTAGAGTCACTTTGTCAGGTGAGCGATTAAGGCCACGTGGGGCCTCTTGTCTGTTAAGGGATCGGTGTTCGTTCAGCTCAACCATTAATTCACTATCTTGGAGTCTGTTGAGAGTTTTGTTTTGTAGGTCTTTTAATCGCGTATCAATAGTTTCTATTTTTGCTAGCTCGTGAAGTTCCTTTATCGGTGTCCATTTCGGTTTGCATAGTGCCACTCGCAGGGCATAATTTTGAACCCTCTGTAGCTTCTGAATGTTGGTTTTGCTTAGGTCGCTTGTTATTATGGCACCGTATTCTAGTACCGGACGTATAAATGTTTTGTAGAGCTTGAGAAGCACATCTTTGTTTGCTCCCCAATTTCTACCTCTGATCATCTTCAGAAAATTGATACGTTTAGTAGCTCTAACCGTAATGGAGTTTACGTGACTGTTTAGACTGAGATTGCTATCTAGGATAAATTCCAAAAATTTGGCCTCTTTGTTTGCTTCTAGTTTGTGATCGTATAACTGGAGATCGATACTCGGGACTGTTTTTTTCCTTTGCTTTTTGAAGAACGTAACTTTTTGAGTTTTGGCGGCATTGAGTTTGATGCGCCACAGGGCACACCAGCTCTCAAGATCGCGAATGGTATCCTGTAGACGATTTTTAATTATGTTTCTGGACTTGCTGGCTGTCCAAATGCCTTTGTCGTCTGAGAACTGCGATAGTTCAACAAAGTTTTTCCCTACTTTTTCTATATCATTCACATATATTATGAAAGGAAGCGGACTTAGAACCGACCCTTGTGGTGTTCCCGCTTCGAGTATTACTTCCTCTGACACCTCGCGATTAACCCTCACCTTGATTTTTCGGTCAGTTAGAAATGATGATATGATCCTTAGAATTTTAGTGGGTAATCCCATTTTCGCTAGTTTATATCTCACGCCATTGTGCCATACCGAGTCGAACGCTTTTTCTACATCCAAGAAAAGCGCGGTTCCGATTTCGTTTTGACTAAATGCTGTTTTCATATAATCGACCAGTCTATATACGTGTTCGATTCCCTCTTTCTGACTCCTATACGCTCTTTGCCATTTGTTGAAAAAGTTGATTGATTCGAGATAGCTGCGAAGTCTCGTAGTGAGAATCCGCTCAAATACTTTCCCAACACAGCTAAGCAAGCTGATTGGGCGGTAGTTAGAAGGGTTGGTAAGGTCTTTGTCGGGTTTAGGTATCATGACTCCTGTGGCCACTTTCCAGCATTTTGGGAAGTACCCACAGGAGAGACCGCAGTTTAAGAGTTTGGTAAGTCTGCAGTAGAAGATGTTGGGGCACTGTTTCATTATTTTGTAAGAGACTTCGTCTTCTCCTGGGGACGAAGATGACCTGCATTTTCTGATTATACCCATGACCTCTTCTACGCTTATTGGTTCGGTTAATTCATGGTCGTCCCTGTCTTCATGCCTTTGGTCGAAGTTCGGTTCATTGAAGATTGAGTTGTTATCTTGGACAAATTTATTTACTCGTACCTTAAAATCGTTGTCATATCTGTTCCCTTCTTGTGGACGATGTGCCTTCTTTAGAAGTTCGGCAAAAGCACTGGCCTTTGCCTTGTCGTCTATGGCCATAGATCCGTCGCTAGTCTTTAGCGCATTATTATTGGCAATTTTGTTCTTTTGGCCAGTAAGAGTTTTAAATGTATCCCAGAACCTCTTAGGTTCTCTCAGCCCATTTAGGTTTTCGGTTGCTTTTTCTCATCTCACGCGATTGTCGTTAGCTATGGCCTTTTTTACTTCCCCATGAAGGCGATTATACGCGGTTTTAAGTTCTGCTCTTTTCATTTGATCATTCTCTGATTGGTAAGCCCGGAAGGCTTTTCTTTTTTGTTTGATTATTTGAAGAGTTGTTTGGGTTATTCTGTTTATCCGCGTCTTTACTGTTTGCTTGGGACAGATTTCATCAAGTGTACTGTTGATAACCTCATTAAGGTGTGTGCAGGCTTTTTCTAGTTCATGAACATTTGAGGGGTCATTTGCCTTTATTTTTACTTCGATAATGTTTCTGAAGAGGTTCCAGTCAATTTTTGATAGGTTCCTCCTATTCACGGGAGGATACCTTGCGGGACCAGTATTACATTTCAGAGTGGCGTGAACCGGCAGGTGATCACTGCCTAGATCGTCATCTCCTACAAATATGTCTTGCATTTGGCTGGTTAGTGATTTGCTGGTGATAATCAAGTCTAGGATATCTGATTGATGGAGTGGGTTGTTGCTTATGTATGTTACGTCTTGATCGTTATTTACCACGAATAGATCGAGTTCTTCAATGATGTGGAAAAGGGCGTCACCATTAGGCTCAGTCTTATGACAACCGAATACCTGGTGTTTGGAATTGAAATCACCCAAGAATATGCAGTGCTTGTACTTGTTGGTAAAAAATTCAAATACTTTACTGTCTACTGTTGCTTGCGGCTTGTTATAATATGATATGATGGCCACGTGTTTGTGGTCAAGTTCAATTTCAGCTGCAATCACTTCAGCATTGAGGTGGTCGCATGGTATTGATTTGTATTTAATCTCCTGCCTTATTAGCAGAGCAACACCGCCGCCTTTTGGGGCGGGGCGATCTCTTCTAATAATATCAAAACCACATAACGAGAATTGTTTGTTTAGTTTAAGCCAGGTTTCGCTAATTCCGATTACGTCCATATTTTTTAAATAATGTGACATTTGCAAATTTTTCTGATTAACGCTTCGAGCTTTCCACTGGACTATTTTTAGTGTATCCATGAATGGTTTAGGAATAACTGTACTAAGTTTATTTAAGTTTAATTACTAATTTTAATATTGTTACATAATTATATTCTGTTGACGGCCGCTTCTAATAGCGTGTGAGATATTTGAGTATTATATAACTTAGAGGCTGTTTTACTAATCTCTTTGCAAACGTCCGAAAGACTGGTGTCCAAGTGTTTCTTCATTATGCTGAAAATAGAGCCGGCCATTAGAGTACACGTGGAATAAGGGGAAGATGAGTTCTCGACATTACTTACATTTAGAGCTTTAAGCTGGATGTTTGTTTTAACTTTTTTTGAAGTGGCTACAACCCCGGTAGTTGCTGGGGTGTTGACCACCGCAATTCGGGCATTTCAGAGTTTTAGCACTACATGCCTTCGCGATGTGTTTGTCACCGCATTTCATACATCGTTGCTCCCCATTGCATTTGTGTGACAAGTGCCCAAATTTCTGACACTTGTGACACTGAACGGGTTGCGGAAGAACACGATATTCCTCGGTTTCGTATTTTTTGCCATTAATAATTACCCCTTTGCTTATCAGATTTAATTTCGTTGCTCTATTAGGGCATTTTACTTTTATTTTCCAAGTATGGTTACCCGTGGCTTTGGAGATTAGTCTCTCCCACGAGCATCCTGGAAGGGCTTTATCAATCGAGTTTTTTTCCGTTTTGGGGTGGACGCGTGTGATTACGACACAGGGGTTTGGTTGCGGGTGGCCCTGAGTCTTGTTGGTTTTATTGGTCACCTTAGGGGGCGTTTTGGCTTTTACTTTATCGGCGTACGTCACTCTATCGGTTGGGCTAGCTGTCGCATTCACTATTTCCGGTGATGTAGACTCTGTTGTGTTAACAGAGTCCCCATTTCTTGGTGCGACCACCGAGTCCTTTTCAGTAGCGGTGCTCTGTGAATTTTTCTTGATGATTTTTGTCTTCTTGACATGCCGATCAATAGTCATACAGAAACCATTTTCGTCTTTGACGTCCACGGTTTCATCATTTTCACGGAACTCATTGGAGAGTTTCCTTTTCGATCGATTTTGGTTTGGTGATTTTTTCTGTCGCTGCGATTTGGGGACTTTAGCTGAATTTTTATCCAATTGAATTTCAACCGCCACGGCCGGGGAAACTGCGACCGTGTTGGTAGCTTCTTCTACTATGGAACGCAGCCAGTTATCCTGGCTGGGGGTAATTAGACCTGAATCTATTTCAGATATCCCCGGCAGTGAGCCGGCGGACGCAGGTCTTCTCATTTCTGTAGCAGCGTCAATACATGGTAAATCAGGAACTGGAGGAGCATGATCCTCCTTACCTGGTTTGGCTTTCAGAATTGCCTTTTCCAATTCCCTTCTCAATTCAGCCTTTTCTCTATCTGCCTGCTGCTTCTGGGCTTGAAGCTCTGGCCGCAAACCCTCTATGGTGTCATTTAATCTGGCTATTTCTTTCTGGAAGCCAGACATCATCGACATCAACGATGTCATATCAGTATTAGTGGAATTTCCACTGTTGCTCAGACTACCAGAATTAAAGGCAGAACTGTTTAACTGAGCTTGACTTTGTTTATCCATTATTTTTATTTGTAAATAATTCTAAATTTTATTTTTTAAGTTATTAAAGATTTTAATTTAATTGTATTGACTTAAATTGTATTGACTTAAATATTCGTTTTTAGTTTTAACAGAGAAAAGCAGACAGAAAATAGATAGAGTTAAAGATAAACACTTACAAAATTACACTAGAGTGCACAGAAGTGGTACAGAGAACAATAGGCTTTGTTAATATCCAAGCTGTGAGATGTGTTCAGTCAGGAGCTTTCACAAACACGTCCGATCAGTATGACTGTCAATCGCTGAATTAATGACCAATTCAATATGATGTCCAATATATAGTTTGCTGTGTGTTTATCTTTCAAAAACATTGCTGTACATCAAAGAAATGAATGCTCTTTAGATGTGACTAGTACTGCAGTTTGACAATTTTCTTACCAATACATGAAAGATGGGATCTGTCTTTAGATGCAGTCACCAAACAGTTTTGACTGTTTTCATAGCCAAATTGAGAACAATATGTCAAAGACCAATCACACACACACCACAAGCTCATCATTGAATATTGTTATAAAAACAATAAAGTAATGTACACGCATGCACATTTACCCGAAGCTAATGAGATATTCATGGTATTCTGATAACATGAAAAATATATACTTAAATTTTCAAAATAATTATAATAATAAAATTAAACTTAAAATTGGGAAGTACAAAAAATAGGAAAACAAAAAAAAATGGACATTTTGTCAACCATGACAAATTAATCAAGGACATTATGTCCATGGACATTATGTCCTATGGACATTATGTCCAAGGTGTATTTTTTGTTGGACATTTTGTCCATGGACATTTTGTCCTATGGACATTATGTCCCACTATCTCCACATTACATCACTGCTCTCGTGCTTGGTTCGCTATTGCTTGGCTTTGGAGTAAATACCACCTGTGTAGCAGACAAGGCAAAGCTTTGTTCAGTCTCCTCATCAATCTGTCTGGGTCACTGGGGCTGTCATCCATCACCCTTCGTAAAGTGGCCACGTATCTGAAGGCCCTCGCTCTGTTAGCGCTTACCCAATTATAATTCTCTGCTGTACAATGAAGGGCAGATGTTGAAAAATAGCCTCTTGTGGGCAGTTGACAGGGTTAACAGTGCTTGCAGCCTCTGTCTCCGATTTCTTATTGTCCCAAGGGCGAATACAGTTGTGTGTGCTGCATCCATGTTTGCAAACAGGGATCGATTTAATTTTGAAAAATTGCATTGCATTTTGCTACAAGTGTAGGAGAAATGTGTAGCAATTTTGAAAAATTGCGTAGCTATTTTCAAATTGTATTATTTTTGTTTTTTAAGGCCCCTAAAACACAGATTGTCGTGGGAATGCAGCACTCCATCTCTCCTCAATCAAAAACAAATCAATAAATGTTATATAAAGAAAAATCAATAAATGTTGGGTGGTTACACCATTGATCCATTGCCAACATTATTTCTTGTGATGTGTGTGATTTCGGGTGATTGTGCATGATTTTGTGAGATTTAGAGCGAGTGCCTGTCATTTCCTTTCATCCTGTGAGGTGTCGTTTCGCTCCAATACCCATTCACCCCGGGTTGTTTCGCCCCCAAGATTTGGGGCGAAACGACCTGGGTCAGAGGTGATCTTTTTTATTTAATTTGAATAGTTTATTTAAATAGTTTTTAACAATTTGTTCACTTATCATATCTATGTGTCGTATATGTGGTGAAAAATACCCCATAACCATTACCAATGAGCAAATGAGAAAACAGTTTCTTGAACTTTCCTCTCATCTTTGTGATCAAGTCTAGAAAGGAAAAGATGGACTGTGAAGCTGTTTTGACAAGCTGGGCAATTAACAAATAGTAGACAGTATTGTTCTTGATTTTGAAAAAGTTAAATATCCCCATTGTCCTTTTTAACACATTGATATTGTGTATAATAGCAGATTAAATACTGTCATTTTAACACCTCGACTTACAATAATATACAAACAATTGATTTTTTGATTTTGTTTTCTATCTAATTATCGAATAGAATTTTAAGTAATATTTAATTGTCAGTTTTGTTCTGAATTTTAAAGGCTTTGATTGTACACAATGTATTGTTTCGATGATAATTTATGTTTTCAACTGTTATATTTATGAATCTATACGTAGACTTCACCCCCCCCCCCCCCCCCCCCCCCCCCCCTCATTTGTAATTTGTAGATGTCTGGTACATGAGCCATGGGGAAGGTCATGCCCGGTTTTATTGTCGGAATGGGAGCATGTTTGGAATTGCTGATAAGTGGGGAGGGGGTATTTGTCTGATGCACAAATGTCAAGGTAGGCAGTTGTCCGAAGGGTGACCGTGCACCACTTCGATACACCCTTAGAGGAAACGTACCAAAGTAAATAAATATGCGTAGCTGGGCTATTCTACCATAAAATATTACTCCAGAGTTGCAACTTCTGGAATCTAATTCTTTACTTTGCCGGATAAAGTGTACCAAAACAAAACAAATAAATTACATGTCTCAACACATGTCCAATATAATTTTCGGGGAGAGAGGGCGCGAAACGACCCACTTCCGAATGTGGGGCGAAACAACCCAGGGCGAAACGACCCGGGGGGAAAGGAATTGGGACAAAACGACCCAAGGGGCGAACAGGATTTGGGGCGAAACGACCGAAATTGTGATTGTGGTATTTAGCCTTTAACGAATACCCATAATCGGACGGGGGTACGAATGCTGGCAGTTGTGTTGAATGATTCACCACTTGTGTCAGATGATAAGAACTAAAATCATAATTTATTTTAGGGGACCTCCGGTGTTTGACGGGACCTCCTGTGTTAAGTGCGATCGGCATTTCACTGCTCGAAGACATTGTAATTCTTACATTGTCATTCAGGTCAACCATTTGAACTAAAGACAAACATTAAAACCATGTGTGTTCATAACAAGAGAACTTCTCATTGATTAAACGTGAATACATGATAACTGACCCCTCTAGGACATAAAAACACAGCCACGTGCTTTTATGTTACAAGGTTATCGATCGGCTTAATGAATAGCAGAAACAAGTTTTGTATCCAATGACGGGAAGTGTTTGTCTCAATGATTAACCTTCTATCGAAAATCAAAACAATAACGTGCACACTAGATAGATTACCGGGACGTGAGGACGGACCCAGGCACTGGTAATTAATATTTAAATAATGAATCGCAAAATGATATACAGAGAAATGAAATGCATCGCTGAAATCGAAAAATGCGTCGAAAAATGCGATGCGATACCGGTTAAATCGACCCCTGTTTGCAAAAATGTGGAACTTAGTACTGAGCAAATTCTAACCAAATTTTAAAAGTACATATATACTACTCAAAGTTTGCTAAGCACCAAGTATATCCAACTCCCTGTTTTACGTTTTAGTTGAAATATTGTAATGAAAAGTGTATATATTTTTTATTGGCTCAATTTGACAAAGTCAAGCTGAGCTATTGCCATCACTTCTCGTCCGTCGGCGTACGTACTAACATACGTATGTACGTCCACAATTTCCTTTGGCACACCTCACTGGTCGCATTTATGATCAGATCGCTTTGAAACTTAGTATGCTTGTTTGGGGTAACCTCTAGATGGGGGCTATCGATTTTCTTCAATTTCCATCAAAAAATGTTGCCGTGGCCAATGTTCTTAGAACTTAGTTTAGTCAGACCTCAATATTTCCCTTTGGCACACCCTACAGGACACATTTATGATTGGATGGCTTTAAAACCTGGCATGTTTGTTTAGGGTGACCTCCAAATGGGAGCTATCGATTTTCTTCAATTTCCGTCAAAAAATGTTGCTGTGGCCAACGTTCTTAGAACTTAGTTTAGTCAGACCACAATATTTCCCTTTGGCACACGCTACAGGGCACATTTATGATTGGATTGCTTTGAAACCTGGTATGCTTATTTGGGGTGACCTCTAGATTGGAGCTATCGATTTTTTCCCATTTCCGTCAAAAATGTTGCCGCAGCCAACATTCTTGGAACTTGGTTTAGTCAGAAGACCTCAATATTTCCCTTTGGCACACCCTACAGGGCACATTTATGATCGGATTGCTTTGAAACCTGGCATGCTTGTTTGGGGTGACCTCTAGATGGGAGCTATCGATTTTCTTCCATTTCCGTCAAAAAATGTTGCCACGGCCAACATTCTTAGAACTTAGTTTAGTCAGACCTCAATATTTCCCTTTGGCACACCCTACAAGGCACATTTATGTTCAGATTGCTTTGAAACCTGGCATGCTTGTTTGGGATGACCTCTAGATTGGAGCTATCGATTTTCTTCCAATTCCGTCCGTCAGAAAATGTTGCCGCTGGCAACAATCTTTGAACTTAGTTTAGTCAGGCATCAATATATTCCTTTCGCATGCCCTTCAGGGCACATTTGTAATCAGATTGGTTTGAAACTTTGTATGCTTGTTTGGGGTTACCTCTAGATGGGAGCTATTGATTTTCTTCGATTTCCATCAAAAAATGTTGCCACTGGCAATAACCTTCGATGAACTTAAATAAAAACAAACTTAGTGCAGTTAAGCATCAATATTTCCATTTGACACACCCTGCAGGAGTCCAGGACAAAATGCCTATGGACAAAATGCCTATCGGACAAAATGCCTATGGACAAAATGCCTATCGGACAAAATGCCTATCGGACAAAATGCCTATCGGACAAAATGCCTATGGATTTTTAAAAATTATTGTTTTCAATTAAATTATTCTTTTTTCAATCATTTTTAACATACCAAGGGATTTTTTAACTAAAAATGATTATGAAATTTGAAAATATGGACCAGGTGGATTGCATGTTTTGCTTTTACTGATACTTTAAAACCAGTGTTTATGCTGCAAAAAATGTCAATCAGATCTTATATTGAAGTACAAGTGACAAAAAAAAAAAAGTGAATTAAAATTTTTATTGCTTCAAAATCATAGCACTTTATCTCACAATGTGTCTTTGAAAATTTCTCTAACAAATACATAACCTGACAGAGCATAACATATGTACATAACTCACGCTTTGAAAACTTGCCCAAAAGGAAACTATTTTCCTAACAGAGAGAAGTTATTTTTTTAATAAAAAATTAGCACTCTAACAAAACATGCCTTGAATCCCCTAGGAAAAAAGCCCCCGAGTAAAAAAAAAAAACTTTTTAAAGTAAATTCTGCTAGGTGATATAGATCCTGTGAAGTCTATATTAATAAGGTAAATGAATCATATCTAGATACATGTATACACACAGTGTCTCTGATCACCGAATTGACCACACTTGGGGGATGAATAATATACCAGTGAGGTATATCTCTTATACCACGAGTGATGTAAAATTTGATGATTGGAAACGAACTATAAATTTCTAAGGAGTAATACCGATCCAGTGAAATGGATATTTATTTATTTAATAGTGTTTAATGACACTTTAAGCTGGAGTACCCAGAGAGCAGTACACGGCACAGAAGTGCATATACATAAGATCAATAAAGAATATTTAGATAATGTATACACAGTGTCTTTGATTACTAAATTTCCCCCACTTATGGGATAAGATGTATACCTGTGAGGTATATCTCTTATCCAACGAATGTTTAAATTTGGGCACCAGAAACAAGATATAGATTTCTACTAAATGATCCAGTGAAGTGTATAGTCATAAGGTAAATAAAGCAAATCCAGTTAATGTAGACACACAGTGTCTTTGATTACCAAACTTACAGTGCTGTACTTGTGGCATAACTCTATGCCCAGTTACCCATATAATTCGTTATAAAAAATACACTGTTTATATAGAACTTAATCTGATACAATGGCCAAGTCCTTTCATAAACTCTTCCAAAGATTTGTCACCAATATCTTTTGAATGGCAAAGAGTTTGAAGTCTTTCTTGGTATTTTTCCACTTCCATGCAAATGCGTTTCACGGGTGGCTGACCCCTGGCATCTTGTAATATTTCAGTCCTTGCCAGAGCAGCATCCTCTTTCAAATGTCTGATAAGTCTCCAGATGGATGGGTGACTATGTCCAACCATACTTCGGAAAGCATTATTCCACCCCTCACAATGATTATTTGTTCTTTCTTCGCTATTGTGAACATTCCACACTTCAGGGGGGAACTGAGGTGCTAACCTCCTAATTCTGATAACTGTTTCACCTGTTTCCCCAACTGGACGTTGAATTCTTCTGTATGATCCCGACACATATGTCGAGTCAAAATAGTCTAGCAGAGATTCCGCTCCTGGAGAACAGTTCTCTTTGAGAAATTGCATCCCTTCGACAATTTCTGACAGAGGTAGAAAAGCCAGTCCGTCAAGCATACCACAGAAATGTTTGAATTCTTGACTGGTGCGGTAAAGTCCAGTTAAATCTAGTTCCTGTACCTTTCTCCACGTACTTTGCGTCAAATGATAAAAACAACCTTTAGTATTTACATGATCCCCGAAAACTTTATGTACTGCATTGATCACTGATTTCTCAAAGTCCAAATGAACATTCAATGGGTCTGGTGTATAACCAATCTGATCACATCTTGACATGATTGCTCTAAGCATTTCCTCATAAATTGCTTGGGATTTACCAGTTAAAAGAGCATAGACACAAGTTAGAGCAGACACACCCAACTTTGCTCGAATAATGTATAACTGACTGAATAAATGTGGTGCCATACTAAAATTACCATCCATGTACCATGTTTGGCTTGTAGCCAAATGTCTTAATGCTTCATCACGACCAAATATAATAATTCGTTTTTCTGAGTCAGTTCCATTGTCATAAATTAAGAAGTTCTGGGGTATTGCGTCATCAGTCTGGGTCCATTCACCCTCTAGTTTTAACTCTGATAATGTTGCTGGAACTTTTGGTAACACACCTTGCTGTACACGTCATATTGATCGTTTTATGCTTTCTGTATTGCCAGCATTGGCACAAACATCATCAGATGAGTTGGATAAATTAGAAGCTAGTATTTGCTTGGGTTTGTTTTTTGATGTCTTTGCTTCCTCCCTAATAGATGTTTTTAACTTTGCAACCCTTATTGTTGTCTCATCTCTTTCATGACTATTTGGTGTACTTGCTTCGGGATTTTCCATCTGAAAAGAGGAGGATGATAAATCACATTAATAATAATAATAATAATAATAATAATAACTAGACCGGGTTATGTTCGCCTGCTACGCTGCGAAAATAAAAAGTCCCCAGTTGCCCGTCCCAGAGGGGCGGCATATAAACTGTCCCTTTTAAAGCAACTCCTATTCTGGACACAAAGTGATATGTACCCATAAAATTTCAAGATTTAAAAGTTAAAATTACGACAGCCACAAGTGCAAAAGGCTACATTTACCCGAAGCTTGACTCGTTACTTGGTGGTAGAAGTCCCCTACTTTTTATCAATGACCCCTTTTAGGGATGAGGCCTAAAATTGTCATTTTTTAAAAAATCGGGGTTACATTTACCTAGTATTGTTTGCCATGAGAAGTGATGAAATTATCAAAAGTTTTAGGATTGAAAATCCAAAAGTGACCAAGAAACGGCCAAAAATAGAAAATACAGAATAATAATAACGTTTCTCCAATAGGACAGTTAAGTTGAGCCCCCTACCATCTCTCAAAAATTAATCTTATTTTAAATTAGTTTAAATTAATTAACCAAATACATCATCTTCATAATACAAGAAAAGAATTGATACTATAATCACTATCATAAATCTATTTTAGCATAATAAACTGATAATCCCCATTAATTATCTTGATGAGGTTTACTGTGATAACTCACTTTGACCATTGTAAGCTATTTGAAAAAAACTAGATTTGTGCAACTGTATAATTAATCAGCTTATAATTTCTAATTCAATGCCTTTACTGACAACACACTAATCTATTACACAGACAGCACACTAATCTATTTTAGTCAATGTGCCTCAAATCAATGTTTATGGTGAACCACTTTGCTAGATAAAGGCATTAACTGACGCAAGAGAACTTGTGTGAAATTTATATATTAGTAACTTACATTCAAGTCTGTAGACAGCCTGCCATTGCAGTGGAAGCAATTCTCTGAGCACACTGCCAATGAATTTTTTTGGGCGATTGGTTTTTCTTTGTATACATCCACCCATCAAAACAAAGTTTTACTCCTCCTTTATTGCTGGGTATCAACTCCATAGTTCTTGCAACAAGACATAGGTGATTGGAAAGGTTTATTCCCACTCAGCCAACCTTCCTAAAATACCAGTTAATAGGTGTGAATTACAGAAAGGTGTTAGGTTGGCTGAACGCAACTTTTGCAGTAGAGGATTAGGCTATAGTCTGTATCGTCTTACCTACATAATCAAACAACATCATATCAAAATACATTGTCTATTGTTCTGTAACGCTTTCGTCTTTTTGGTGCGAGACCTCCGGATTCAAGTTGAATCATTTTTGCTTCGTTGGTTGCCTGCAATTTCTTTAGCAACACAAGGAAAGAGTATATGTTTGGGTGAGCAGCTCTGCACATTTTTTTTATTTTGCTGTGCCAACCTTCCGCATTGATGGTTGTTCTTGCGCCGTCGTTGTTGTGATGGTTCCATTTGCTGATGGGAACACCCTCTACCCATTGTTCGGTAACATAGTCAGTAAATGCGGTGACATCCACGGAAATGTCCTCGGCTGATTCTAAAGCATTTAGCCAGAAATCTTCAACATGTTGGACGGGAATGAGTGGAAGAACAGCAGCCCTCCGGACAAGAAGTTTGACGGCATCATCTTGATTGTAATGTCTCACTAAACCAACGGATTGAGTCTTCCTCCAGATACACTGTGTAAAGTGGAAAAAACAACCTTTAACCACCACGGAAGTAAACACGCACTCCAAAACGTTCATCACCGCTGTCTCGAAGTCTATCATGAATGTTATTATCACGATTCCTGTATAAAGACGACTTACAGCTCTCAAATGTGGGAATTTTTTTGATAACTTCGTGAACTTCATGTGAATCTGTATTTCGCAAGCTTCCGAGTTCTTCATCATAAATGCTCGGGATTGGTCCGACTTCTTCGCGACATCGCTTCTTAACTTTCGACAAGAATGCACTTGAAGCAATACTCTCAATATCAGAAGTATGATTATGTCCATTACCGAACTTAACAAGAATACTTTCTTTTGTCACCACTGTAGCCGGACAATTCCGATCAATGCACCTCCAATAGCAACGTCCATGATTTCGTGTTCTGATAGAGAATTTAAATCCACCATGAATCAAGAAAAAACCACCTCTACCATTATCAAGAAAATCAATGTCAACTTGTGCGGAAGCCATGATTACTGACAATTCATGCTGAGAAGATCCATATATATATAATATGGGACTGTGTTTTGAAAACATAAAATAATAGATGAGACAAACACCGTGATTGTTGTTCACTTCAAAGGCACAATTAGTGAATCTAAGAAATATCAAACACCGTGTAAACAAGACAGCGTCAGAATATTTTATTTTTGCAAAACAAGACATCAAAAACAATGATAACATGATTACTGACAATTCATGCTGAGAAGAGCCATATATATATAATATGGGACTGTGTTTTGAAAACATAAAATAATAGATGAGACAAACACCGTGATTGTTGTTCACTTCAAAGGCACAATTAGTGATTCTAAGAAATATCAAACACCGTTTAAACAAGACAGCGGCAGAATATTTTATTTTTGCAAAACAAGACATCAAAAACAATGATAACATATAACAAATTAGAAAAAACAACATAACTGCAGAATATTTTAAAAATTAAGACATCAAAGATGATGATAATATATAGTAACAAACTAATTAATTGTTTTCTCAATTCAACCGACTGACAAAAAACAACAATATTTTAATTTGCAAAAATGATTTTTATTTTGCAAAAAAAAAAATGACAATTTATATGCTACAGACTATAACAAGGATTAAGCAAGTGTGAAAAAAAAGGTTGGCTAGACGCTACTCCTGATCATTAAAAGGTTGGCCAGACGCTACTAATGAAATTAAAAAGGTTGGCTAGGTGGGACGACACCATTGGAAATGTCCACCATCCCATCTATTTTATATTAAAATGTACTTAGATGTAATGATAAAAACAACACTTACTGTGAAAAAAGCCACTCAAAGGAAAAGCCCATCAAGGCTTACCTCACACCCATGTTGTTTTAAAATAAACAACAGAAAGAAGTGATTAGCAATTTTCATTGAATTGTAAAAACAACAGGGGCTCTGATAAAAGCTTCTCAAAGAGATAGGCAAAGTCCACAATCCAAGCCATCTATCCATTATTGCAGCAT
This sequence comes from Pictodentalium vernedei, assembly GCA_031216915.1. NCBI lineage: Eukaryota > Metazoa > Mollusca > Scaphopoda > Dentaliida > Dentaliidae > Pictodentalium > Pictodentalium vernedei. The sequence continues at coordinate 402,469,926 of CM062297.1, read as the reverse complement.
AAACACTGTGATTTTGAAAAAGTATTAAAGAAAAAATGATTGAAAAAAGAATAATTTAATTGAAAACAAAAATTTTTAAAAATCCATAGGCATTTTGTCCAGTAGGCATTTTGTCTGATAGGCATTTTGTCCGATAGGCATTTTGTCCATAGGCATTTTGTCCGATAGGCATTTTGTCCATAGGCATTTTGTCTGTACACCACCCTGCAGGGCACATTTAAGATTGGATCACTTGCAAACTTGGTGTGCTTGTGTGGGGTGACATCTATATGGGAGCTGTCGATTTTCTTCCATTTCTGTCATAAAATGTTGCCGCTGACCTTTGAACTTAGTCAGACCTCAATATTTCCCTTTAACTCACCCTTCAGGGCACATTTATAATCAGATCACTTTGAAACTTGGTATGTGTGTTTGGGGTGGCCTCTAGATGCGAGCTATTTTTTCATTTCCAGAAAAAGTTTTTGTGGTTATCACCAGCCTTTGAACTTATTGCATTTGTGCATCAACTTATCCCCTTTGCACTCTCTGCAGGGTATATTTATGAGTTTCCATACCCCCCCCCCCCCCCACCGAAAAAAAAACCCCATTGCCACAAAGCAATGACCTTCTACTTAGTGCATTTGTGCATTAACATCTTCCTTTGGCATGCCTCAGAGGGCACATTCATTATCAGGTTGTTTTGAAACTTTGTATGCTTATGCAGGGTGACAAAGGTAGGAGCTATTGATTTTCTTTTCATTTCCTTCAAAAACTGTTGCTGTTAGCAACAATCTTTGTATTTATTGCATTTGTGCATCAACATTCTTTGACATGGCCTACAGGCCACATTTATCATAGGATTGTTTTTGAACCTGGTGTACTCATTAGTCAAGAACTCTAGATAAAAGCTGTTGATAAGCATTCATTTCTGTGAAAAAATCCTTTGTGGGATGTTGTTTCATTCTTGGACCAGTATGGCACCAAGCTCCTGGACATTTGGCTGGACTGGACGGGCTGACATTGCAAGCTGCAACTCATTCCAGACATGTTCGATTGGATTGAGGTCAGGGGATCTTGCTGGCCAGTCCATACGCTGAATCCCCTCCCTCTGTCGGTACTCCCCGACAGCATGGGCAACATGGGGTCGGGCATTATCGTCCATCAGAATGAATCTATCACGCACTGCATCTGCATACAATCTGATGTGAACATCCAGGATCTCATCAATATACTGCTGTGCAGTGAATGTACCACGTTCAAGGACACAGAGCTCTGTACGTCCATCCCTGCTGACGCCGCCCCAGACCATGATTGACCCTCCACCATAGCGGTCATGCTCAGCAATATTGGCTGCATGGAATTGCTCTCCTGGTCTTCTCGATACCCTAGAACACCTATCTGTGTGGTCTAGGCAGTACCTTGACTCATCTGTAAAAAGGGCAGGTCGCCAATCTTCTCTGGTCCATCCAACGTGGTCCATTCATATCGTGCCTGGCGGTGGTTCTGGGACAATGGAATACGAATACATGGTCTTCTTGATCGAAAACCACATTCGTGCAACCTTGCCCTGATAGTCTGCGTCGAAACATTTATCCCGGATGCATTCTGAAGGTCACTGCGAAGCTGAGTTGCTGTGGCAAAGCGGTTCCTACGGGCCTGAGTGATCAAAAATCGGTCTTTAGCTGCAGATGTTGCCCTGTCTCTGCCACCACCATGCCGTCTTACTGGTGTGCCATATTGCTGAAATCCTGCCCAGGCTCCGGTGATCACTGTATGGTCCACATCAAGGGCTTCACCAATCTGATGATGGGTAGCCACTTGCTCCACCATCCCTACAGCCCTCCACATTTCTGCTTCAGACAAATATCTTCTTAAGAACATTTGCATTTGCCATATTCTATCATTAAATCGCAAGGGTTTGTGTTGAAATGAAGATTGAATACCCTACTCATGTCATGTACATGTAGACAGTACACGAAAACATCATGAAAATCAAGGGGTACATGCTTTCCATGACTATCACGAAAAATCTGTCTGAAAAGAGAGCTAATGAAAACACTGGGGACCATCTCAATACATTCCTCAATCATATTCACCAAAAATATCGCAAATATGTCACAAGCAAATTTCACAATGATGTGTCAAATATTTGGTGCTTAGCAAACTTTGAGTAGTATACATTGTGTGTCTGCAAATTACGTGATAAAACAGTAATGGACAGTAATATCAGAGTGTAGGGAATGTTCCAAATGATGGACTGTTATAGTGACCGTGAAGTGACTCCACAGGTGTTGATTGTTTTGCAGAAAGTTAATCTAGTTGAGCTAAGTACAGTTGGTGCTGAAAGCCAGTGGCACCTGGTGGTCCACAAACTCACAGAAACACAGTTTCTCAAGACATCAAACAAAAATTAACTGTCAAACTCTGGTTTTCAATCTCTTTTTCCACCAAGCTACTTAAAGTAAAGTTTTTATGCTTGGTTCATTTTGTGCTGTTCTTCTTACCACCTCTAAATCCTCTGCGAGAAAGGAAAGTTTATCCCTGTTTTTAACTGGGGTTGGATGTTCCATTTTGCAAAGGATATCATCTTTTGTTTGCCGAGAATCATCTTGTACAGCTGGCCATATATACAAGTTACCACATCGCTTCAGATAACTCAGCTTCACTTCTTTTTCATCAGCTTGAAGTATCTGTTAAAAAGAAAAGAAAGCTTTGATTAACACACTTGCCTAGGCTTCCATTCACATGTTATCTCAAGAGCCAGCATACATCAATTCTACTCAACCCACCCATCTGCAGCCCTCCACCTCCTCCCTGAGCTAACACTTCCTCTACCACCTCTTGAGATTTTAAACAACTCCAATAATTATGTAAAAATTGTGTATATCCTGTAACATTTACCCCTAACCTAAGTTCTGGATCAAAACTTACCTGTTTCTGTATAACTCCACTGAGCAATTTAAAAAGAACCCTATGGAACTACAGTCGAAACCTGTTATCTCGAAGTCGGCTATCTTGAATACCCTCGATAACTCGAAGTCGGTAAGGAGGTTTTGGGAGGAGAAGGTGCAGACACCATGTTCATGGACGACGGACAGTGAGACATCTCTTTTGTGCTCATCCTGACTTTCAGCCGGGTGAACTAAAATATGGCAAGTCAGTTTACAAGTCGAAGGAATACATGACTTGAAGTCCCATTGAAACTACTTTCCTGACCAAATCAATATGCATCAATTAAGGGTGATGTTCTAAGGTGTGCCAATAGCACATGAATTACAGTGCCAGCAGTCACAAGTGTGGTTGAGATTATTTTAAGACATGTTTTATAGCATTTGGCATTTCAAGTCATTTTAGTCAGCAATAAATTACAGTTAGGTTAATGACAAGCAATACCAGAAGACCTATCAATATTTTCACTTTGTTTTCTCAGGTGAATAATTCTTCTTGTTTTTTTTTATAATGACCGATGGATTGAAGACATCTGTCTAATCGGTGAATATCAATCCCCAAAACATTATTTTCTGAGGAAAAGTCCCTGGTGTTTACTCTCACTTGCCTATGATATTAGTGTCACCACTGTTATTAAAATTACAAAAAATTCCAGTACATAACAATTATTTGTAAAAGAGAGTGCGAGTGGAAGTGCTGTTACTATTATTCAAATTCAGCCGATATTCCGAATCTGTCACCATTATTTGGCCACTGTTATTAAGCAGTTGAAAGTAAAGATTATATTATGAACTTAATTATTTTGTTTCAGTGTGTTAAAGTTATTTTGTGTGTTTTTTTTAAATAAAATACCTGAATTTTTAAAACCACAAGTCAATTTTTAATGTCAAATGATTGTACTTACTTGTTTTCTTGAATATTTTTGTCTTCTTGAAGAGCTGCTAATGCAATATCCTCAGCTACTGATTCAAGTTCCTGTGAAAAAAAAATCAACCTTCCAAAGATGTTATTTGTCAAATATGAAAGTTTTTGGAACATTGTTTTAGGATTAGATTTTTTAATGTTTTTCTCATGACCCGTACCATTACCAGTACTGACTCGACACTTTTTCATTATCCCCCATACAGTACACTATAACAAAACTAACAGCAATTTTTTTTTGCCCCATTTGATTCTGCTGGTCCAAAAGAAGCTACATACCAAGTAACAGCTCTCTGCATACCCACAGGGATAATAAATTCTGTGGGAGCGTAGTAGCTCAATGGTAGACTGTTGGACTTATATGCTAGAGGTGTCGAGTTTGATCCCCGACTGGGACGACCCGCGTGGTGTCCTTGGGCAAGGCACTTTATCCCAATTGCCTACATGGGGGCACAATGCCGATGGTGTACATGTCTTCAACCGCTGTAACCCTGCTTGATCAGAACTTGAACAGAGCTAGAATGTTGAGGAGCTGACAGTTGCTTGTCGATGCTCAGTGGTTCTCGCCAGGTACTCCGGCTTCCTCCACCTGTGAAACTGTCATGGTCACGATTAGCCATTGTGCATAAGTATGTGACCTTAAACACCAATAAATAAATAAATAAATAAGAAATTCTGCCCAGTGGGCTTTGTACATTTTATTTAGTGCTGCTTACAAGGCAATCTCTGTGAGACAGCTACACTCAGTACAGGCCTAGGAAGGACAGTGTGACTGTCTTACAAAAACCACTAACATAGCATAGACCTGAAAAGATGTGGCTTTTTAGGAATAGGCTGTCAGGGTAATCATTATTCAGGGGCCTAGGATGGACAGTGTGACCGTCTTACAAAGACCACTAACATAGCATAGATCTGAAAAGATGTGGCTTTTTAGGAATAGGCTGTCATGGTAATCATTATTTTCTAAGGCCAGAAAGGCCCCTTTATGCCCTCCTTAATTTTTTTTAAGGCGAGCAGTTGGCAAGTGAATGAATTGCTCTCCTGAAAATGCCAGGCCTGCCCACTCCGTGTTAAAGTGGCGATCTCAATCCTCTCTTGTCTCTTCCTGTATCGTAACACTTGAAGCTTTATCAAGATGACCAGGGATAGGAAGGGACAGTCTCTTTAGACAATGTCTCTAACAAAATACAATTCAATTTTGTTTACCTGACATTCCTTTCTTATTTTCTGTTATGTGACCCCTTTCATTAGACTAGAAAAATCTGTGTTTTCTTCACTTTCAGTGTGATAAAATTTGTTCCAGACAGTGCACCCATGCTAACATTTGGCTTTTAACCAGCAATACAAATTATTAATGACTCAACTTTTTTAAAATTTTGTGGCTCTTGTCATGTTTGATATGAGATATCTCATCATAGATGTATGTCATAATGTCACTATGTTTGACAGATTGTTTGGGGGAAAGTACAAATCGATGTGTCACACTAACATTCATATACCCTTGGATTGAATACCCTCACAACTGTACTTCTTTGTTGCATCAATGTTTTTGGAACATAAATTAATTTTGGTAATTAAGGTTTACCTTTGTACAACTTTTACTAGTAGCTGCAATTGTTGATGAGTCAGGACATGTCGCAGTTTCTTTATTAACAGCTCCACTGTTGATGTCATCCTCACGTGACTGGGGCACAAATTTTTCGACAAGTTTGGTGAACTATTTGCCTGTTATAAGGCTTTCTAGTTCCTTTCTTTTATTGGCATCTTTATCTGTGGAAACAATAAAATGCTGAGTGAATTTCTTTTCTAACTTATAAATCTAGCCAATAACCAAAAATACAAACAAGTCAGATTATGGAATCAAGGACTGGCACATTTAACTCACTGTACCATTTCAAAAAGTGCCAGTGAGTTATAGATATCAATCCTTCATCCATAATAATTTAAAATGCTTGTATTTGGGGGCTATTGGTGGGTTTAGAGGGTTCACCAGCAGAACATAATATGCTAATGAGGGATCATGCACTTCCAACCCCTGCGCCCCCCCCCCCCCCCTCCCCATATGCCAGTTTCATTCTTTTAACAATGCTAGATTCTATTTTTTACATTTTATTTTAATTCTTTTAATCATTTAACAAACTTAAGTAGAGGACGGTTGCAAACGATTTTCTCAAATAACTAAAACAAATCATTTTTGAGCTTGTTCCAACATTGAGGGGTCATAAGCTATATTTTGGAAGCAAAAGAAGAAAATATATGAAAATGCTGCTTGACCAAACATTCCCGATAGCAAGCCAGAAATAAGCAGACTGTCATCTGCAAAATGAGGTCCCCAGAGGGTGAATTTGGTGATGCTACCCTGCACATCACTAAATTTACCCTCTGTGATGCTCAGTCTGAATCAGGGTCTCAAACCTAAACAGAAAGAGGTACCCAGAGGATAAATTGGCCCATTGTTTGGTATATCATCATCAAATTCACCCTCTGGGGACCTCAATCTACAAATGACAGATTGCTTATTTTCAGGCTTGCCTGATAGGTAGGGTGGGGTAGGGGGAGATTCAAATTGCAGAAATAAAATGTAATACATTACAGGCCTTTAAATTCATTTATTTTGGGCACACCATTTAGTCCTAATTTGGGCACATTGAAACCAGATATAGCAGCCATATCCTGTTATGTTTTATTGCCAAACCTTTCTTTGTGTTTATATGGTCATATTCTGATGAAAGTTATTCTCAAATGTAGAAAAGGCACAGTCTGACAGAGAATGTTACGTTATAATGCAGAGTGCAGATGGTCAGACAGACTACAGACGGGCGGACAGATGGGCGCAATCCAGTATACTCAACATTGCTTTTGTAAAAACGTTGGGTATAAAAATATTTTATAAATATTCAGCGGTGAAGAATTAATCCATACAAGTAAAAAAAAACATGAAAAAATCCACTAAAAAACCCATAAATCTTGTATCGGCAAAAGTGTTAAATTAATACCCATGGCAGCCTATGGAGGTGAAGAGAAAAAAAACCCACACAAAAAACCCAGAAGGTAAAGCACACTAACTTGCAAATAAGCTGATCTTAAAACAAACTCTTACGAGACATAATTTTTTGAAAAAAAAATCTGAAAAAATAGTGGCAGTACAAGGGTAACACATTGTGGACATTGATCCCAATAACTTGCATGTGCTATTAATAGCCTTCGAGTCACAGACTTCAAAGAGAAAAATCAGAAAATCACTTGAAACAAAATTTATTTATTTATCTGGGGTTTTAAAGACACCTTTGACAGCCAGGGTTGGTAACAGTTCGAAACGGCCCAGATTGACTTTGGTCAGAACGGCCCAGATTGACTTTGGTCAGAACAGCCCAATTTGACTTTGCTCAGGACAGCCCAGATTTTGAGATGTAACAGCCCAGATTTTGGGGCAAAACGCCATGATAACGGCCATTATTATTATATCCTGTGCTCCCATCATTTCTTTTTACAAAAGTTATTTGGATTTAGCACCACAAAGTCATTCTCTGCATAACAAAAAAATGCCATAAAACTTTCACTAAGTGGTGAAAAATGTCAATGTGGGGGGGCTAAAGAAATTTTTTGTCTCTTGGGTATAAATTTCATTGTTCAGCAAAGTTAATACAGCTTACATAATTTTCACATTGAGTCTCCCGCTGGGTGTTTGATTAATTAGATGCAGGGCAGTAGTCACAACTCCATGTCGGCCTTTTCAGCAGCTTCACATCTATGTAATCAAATTGGCTACAGGCAATTGAGGGATAAATTACTCGAACAAACACATGTTGTTATTAAACTGAAATGATGTGGATTGGCACTCTCCAATAAATTGTAGAAAAACAATTATTTCCAAACAAAATCCTGCTAAACTAAGGCTACTCATGCTGCAGGCTATTCTTTAACCCTTTACCTAACATGAAAAGCAGACGACATTTGCATAAAAAATTCTTGAATAACTAATTTTTTTCATTTTTTGTCTCAGAAACATAGGTTATGACCCCTCATTGGACCGAGCTCAACGAGGGTTCATAACCTATGTTTTTGAGACAAAAAATTAAAAAAAATTGAAAATTAATTGGCGATTTTCAGCGCAACTTGACAAACTCGAGCTGAGCTACTCGTCTGTCGGCGTACGTATGTACATACGTCCACAATTTCCTTTGCAGCACCTCATAGGTCGCATTTATGATCAGATCGCTTTGAAACTTGGTATGCTTGTTTGGGCTGACCTCTAGATGGCAGTTATTGATTTTATTCAATTTCCGTCAAAAAATGTTGCTGCGGCAAACGTTCTTAGAACTTAGTTTAGTCAGACCTCAATATTTCCCTTTGGCACACCCTACAGGGTGCATTTATGATCGAATTACTTTAAAACCTGGCATGCTTGTTTGGGGTCACGTCTAGACAGGATCTATCGATTTTCTTCAATTTCTGTCAAAAAATGTTGCCGCAGCCAACGTTCTTAGAACTTAGTTTGTCAGACCTCAATATTTCCCTTTGGCACACCCTACAGGGCACATTAATGATCGGATAGCTTTGAAACCTGGCATGCTTGTTTGGTGTGACCTCTAGATGGAAGCTATCGATTTTCTTTCATTTCCATCTGTCAAAAATTGTTGCTGCTGGCAATGATCTTTGAACTTAGTTTAGTCTGGCATCAATATACTCCTTTGGCATGCTGTACAGAGCACATTTTTGATCAGATCGGTTTGAAACGTGGTATGCTTGTTTGTGGTGAGTTCTAGATGGGAGCTATCGATTTTCTTCTATATCTGCCGATAAATGTTGCTGCTGGCAACGACGTTTGATGAACTTAGTGCAGTTATGCATCAAAATTTCCCCTTGGCACACCCTGCAAGGCACATTTATTATTGGATCACTTTGAAACTTGGTATGCTTGTTTGGGGTGACCTCTAAATGGGAGCTATCGATTTTCTTACATTTCCATCTAAAAATGTTGCCGTTGGCAACATTCTTAAAACTTATTTTAGTCAGTATTTCCTTTCGGCACACCCTACAGGGCACATTTATGATCACATTGCTTTGAAATCTGGCATGCTTGTTTGGAGTGGCCTCTAGATGGGAGCTATCGATTTTCTTACATTTCCATCTAAAAATGTTGCCGTTGGCAACATTCTTAAAACTTATTTTAGTCAGTATTTCCTTTCGGCACACCCTACAGGGCACATTTATGATCACATTGCTTTGAAATCTGGCATGCTTGTTTGGAGTGGCCTCTAGATGGGAGCTATTGATTTTCTTCCATTTCTATCAAAAAATGTAGCCGCTGGTAACGACCTTTGAACTTAGTTTAGTCAGGCATTAATATATTCCTTTGGCATGCCCTATAGGGCACATTTATGATCAGATCGGTTTGAAACTTTGTATGCTTGTTTGGGGTTACCTCTAGATGGGAGCTATCGATTTTCTTCGATTTCCGTCAAAAAATGTTGCCACTGGCAATGACCTTAGATGAACTTCGTGCAGTTATGCATCAATGTTTCGCTTTTGGCACACCCTGCAGTGCTCAGTTTTGAAAAGATCACTTTGAAACTTGGTATGCTTGTTGGGGTGAGCTCTAGATGGGAGCTATCGATTTTCTTCCGTTTCCGTCAACAAATGTTGTCGCTGCAAACATTCTTAGAACTTAGTTTAGTCAAACCGCAATATTTCCCTTTGTCACACCCTACGGGGCACATTTATGATCGAATTGTTTTGAAACCTGGCATGCTTGTTTGGGGTGACCTCTACATGGGAGCTATTGATTTTCTTCCATTTTCTGTCAACAAATGTTGCCACTGGCAACGACCTTTGAACTTAGTTTAGTCAGGGATCAGCATATTCCTTTGGCACGCCCTACAGGGCACATTTATGATCAGGATGGTTTGAAACTTGGTATGTTTGTTTGGGGTTACCTCTAGATGGGAGCTATTGATTTTCTTCCATTTCCGTCAAAAATAGTTATCATGGGCAACAACCTCTGATGAACTTAGTAAAAACTTAGTGCAGTTAAGCATCGATATTTCCCTTTGACACACCCTGCAGGGCACATTTATGATTGGATCGCTTGCAAACTTGGTGTGTGGGATGACATCTATATGGGAGCTGTCGATTTTCTTCCATTTCTCTCAAAAAATGTTATCGCTGACCTTTGAACTTAGTTTAGTCAGACCTCAATATTTCCCTTTAACTCTGTTTAACTCACCCTTCTGGGCACATTTATGATCGGATCACTTTGAAACTTAGTATTGTGTTCGGGGTGACCTCTAGATGTGAGCTATTGCTTTTTTTCATTTCCATAGAAAATTATTGTCATTATCACCAGCCTTTGAACTTATTGCATTTGTGCATCAACTTATCCCTTTTGCACTCTCTGCAGGGTATATTCATTGATTTCCATAAAAAAAAAATTCCAAAAAAAACATTGCCACAAGCAATCTTCCTTTGGCATGCCTCAAAGGGCACATTCATTATCAGGTTGTTTTGAAACTTTGTATGCTTATGCAGGGTGACGAAGGCAGGAGCTATTGATTTTCTTTTCATTTCCATCACAAACTGTTGCTGTTTGCAACAATCTTTGAATTTATTGCATTTGTGCATCAACATTCTTCTTTGACATGGCCTACAGGCCACATTTATCATAGGATTGTTTTTTAACTTGGTGTGTTCATTAGGCAAGACCTTTAGATAAGAGCTATTGATTAGCATTCATTTCTGTGAAAAAAAGTTGCCATTTACAATAACCTCTGAACATACTGCATTTGTGTATCACCATTCTTCTTTTAGCCATTCTTAAAGTTTACATTTAAAAATGCATGGATTACTCTGACGTTGTGCACACACAATGCTGTTATGTTGAAATTTCATCAAATAACATTTACACTAATGATCTTCAATTTTGCCATTCCATTTATAACTTACCAAGTTCAAGTTTATCAAGTTGAGCTACAGTGTCATTGACACTTTCATTATGAATAGTGCTGGCTGGTTTTGGCTGTTACATTGTGTAAAGGGTTAAAAAAAAGCACTCAACCAGTAACACTTCAAAAAGAGACTGGCAGGTGTTGCTCAATCAGTAAATTGCTATGTAACCCCAAACTTTGGAGATTTATGTGGGAAAGAAGCTCAAGAGTCTGTTATCCGCATATACATGTACATAGTGATGCAAAAAAGAAATCGATTATAGCTGACCAATCTGGTCCTCAAAAGCAAAAGGCATGGTCACCCAATTTGAGACATGTACAGGAAGTAGTCCGGAGTGTTGATTATCTTCAGCTTAAGATACCGGGCCTTTAGATTATTGAATAAAGTTAACATGGACAGGAAAATTTGCTATCAGAAGATCATTGTGACCTTAACCTTTGGCACAATGACCCCAAAATAAACAGGGTTCTTCCTCTCGTCACAATCAGGCCATAATAGTGCTTACAACTTTTTTATTAGTCTTTTAGCCTTGAAAATAGAGAAAAATGACACTTCGATAAATCTACCCCCAGACACCAAAAACATTGCAAATTTTCTTTCAGGCAGAAGCTTGTAATTTTTTGAGTCAAATAAACATTTGACATCACCATACTTAAGATAACGTAACTCTGAGGAGAGGAATTGAAAAATTAGGAAAAAAAAAGATATTTCATTTTTAATCATAAGGTCTTTCTCCAAGTTGGATCATAAATTTGGCACTACGAGCCTTGCCTTGTAAAGCTTGAAAAATTATGAAAATCTGTTTAGCTATATATATGTTACTGTGATTAGATGGTGCCCTGCTTTTAATAATATCTAGAGGAGCCCCCTTAATTGTATATCTCTTAATTGAAGAACCCTGTCTCGTCAGCTAACTGAAATTAAGCAACACCGAGCCCGGTTGGTCCTTGGATGGGGAGCAGTCTGAGCGATCGATTGGGACTCTCGCATTGTGTCCTTGGGCAAGGCACTTAACCCACTTGCCACTTTGGGGCACGATGACGCCGTGTACTATGGTGTACTGCACATCGATGGGACATGTGTCTTCAACCTATCTAAACCTGCCTGTACTGCAGTACGGAGATACGATGTTGGGGAGCTGGCAGTTGCTCGTCGTTACTTGGTGGTTCACCTCCACCCATAAAACTGTCACCGACGCGATATGGCCATGGCTGTTAAAGTGTCGTTAAACCTTAATATATAAATAAATAAATAGAATAACTCTGTTACTTGAATGTAATTTCCAAACCCAAACCGTTGACCATACTTTCAGTACAAATTTGACCTCCTACTTGAATATATGTCATATAAAGTCCTGTTAATTGAATAGAAAAATCCTGCAGTGTGTCGAGAAATTATCCAGACAATCACCAAATACCCAATGTTTAGAGACCTATTTCACAAAAGTGCATGTGATATAGGATTTTATTATGCCCCCGAGTTGAAAAGTCGAAGGGTATCTAATGAAGACCTCCATCTGTTCGTCTGTCCATTTGTCCATCCAAACATTTTCCCTTGTATCTCACCCACTGCTACTCCGATTTGAATGATAATTGGTGATGTGATAGAGCATCATGGGGAAACGATGCCTGTGTAGCGCAAGTTTCTTCCACATGATTATGGTCCTTTTTCGACTTAGAAAATTCAAAATTCCTTTTGTCCGAACATTTTCCCGTGTAGTTCATCTGCAGCTATACGTTTTGAATTATATTTGCAGGCCTGGCATTCTGAAAAATGCAGGAGGGCAAAAAATCGCTCTCCTCAATCAGCTTAGGAGAGCAATTAGCTTTACACAGCATTTTAAGTATCCAATTGAACGAACTCATTGAAACTGAAACCAACAGACTATTACATCAGTGATTTTATTAACTTTACTAAGGTAAAGCGAAATCTCTTAGACATCTAGATGTCTCACTCAACAACCGAACACACACTTGACAAGACCTGTGTGTGTACCCAGACCTGTTGTCCAAGAAAGTCATATGCCTACCACTACCACCTTCAACCCCCAAGGGTGTTGAAGGTGGTAGTGGTAGGCGTATGACTTTCTTGGACAACAGGTCAAGGGGGTTGAAGGTGGTAGTGGTAGGCATATGACTTTCTTGGACAACAGGTCTGCTAGAATCTACAGTCACACCCTGGTGCAAGTGCTTCAAGTGACAGGATAGTAGTAATGGTAGTATATTATAGTGTCAATATTCCTTGAATAATTACCCCTCAAACTGTGATGTCAGTTGTTGAACTTGAAACTGACAGAAAAAAAATATTGCTGTGACCCATTTTGCTTCAAATGATTGCAACTGTGTTTGGGTATGGTTGCAGCCATTACCTTTTACCACTAAACCACTATCAAAATGAAATTACGTGATGTTATGTGACTTCGAAGTTAAATTACATTTTTGCTTCACAACAAAAATTTAATGTGAGCATAATACATGTAATCTCAATCATCCCAGACCAAAATATTTAGGAGGGCAATTTTTCGCTCTCCTTAATTCTTTCAGGAGGGCAGTAAGGAGAGCTAAAAAATCGCTCTCCTGAAATTGCCAAGCCTGTATTTGGTACAGTGATAGTGTAACAAGGGGTTAACAATACTTGCCTAAAGTGAGTTTCTTCCACACATTTTCTCCAGAGTTATGGCCCTTTTTTGACTTGGACATTTTGAAATTCCCTTCCGTACAAACATTTTCCCTTGTATCTCAGCCCCTGCTACTCTGATGTGTGTTTTTGGTGTTCTACTAGAACATCATGTGGTTACAATACCTGTGTAGTGTGAGTTTCTTCCACACATTTTTTCCAGAGTTATGACCCTATTTCACTCTTTCGACTTTGAAAATAATTTGTGGTCAGGGTCATTAGCAGCACTTTATGATGCAGGCTTTTTGTTCTATTATATCTTGTTTGACAGAGCTCCATGAGCTCTGTCAATTGAGATGTACTTGAATAAATGCTCAATTTATCTCTAAAAAACAGAAATGTGACCAAATTCTCCTGTTATTTAAATAATTTTCACTGGCAAAGTGGCTATTCAATTAGCAAGGTTCCACTCCACCAATCAAGACATAGTAATTGGTGTCTGTGAGCCTAATAGGGTGTATAATCTTAAAGTAAATAAATTTTGACCCAGAAAAACAGATTTAGTTCTGAAATTTAAAAAAGAAATAGAATTGATGCACTATTTTGTATTATTCATACACGAAACAATGTGAACTATATTCCGATATCGAAAAGTGATAAATTGAGCATTTGGTTTTTGATGTTCTCATGACAATGTCTGTTTTTCGGCGCAAGAAAATTACCTAATCTGCAGGGTTCATATTAATGGTAATGTCAGTGAAACTGCAGCTTAGATTGACTGCATATAGTGTTAGATGAAAAGGATAATGTTCAATGTTTGTGAAGGAATTATGAAATAAAGCAAGAATTGTGATAATTGAGAATATGTTAAGTTCTGAACTGTACATGCTATGTATTCAACACAAATAATTTGATGTGTAGACTGTACTAAAGAATTGAGGCTTGGATTGATGTGCACAGCCCTCAAAAGTAACGTATGCCAACCCAGCCCTGGTAATTCACACTCATCAGTACCGAAGGAACGAAAAAATATGCACACCAAAAATACTGCTGAAGATGGCTTCTTCAGAAAGCCTTGTGGTTCCAGAAATTGCACAACTTCCAGATTACACAGGAAATCAAACCATGTGGGTTGCACTATGCTGTATTGCTAATCTTACAATTTACTGTACAGTTGCAGCATAACCACTAGAAACTAAGTGTTCTGCTTCTTCTCTGTTGATAACACCAGAATCTGACATCAGTTTCTAGAAAGCTCTCACAGAGCTTTCCAGAAAATGATCTCAGATTCTGGTGTTATCAACATGGAAGCAGTGAGATACTTAGTTTCTGGTTATGCTGCATCTTATTTCCACTCATACTATTGAGCAAGTCGCCTGCTTACTTCCAAGGTTTTTTCTCAACATTCACATGGTTCATGATATTGACATGATTCTGCACATTGATTGTGATTATATACACATGTATCTCGAACTACTTTCACATGTTAAAGTTATTTGAAACTTTTCACTTCATCCCATTCTACATACACATGGTAATTGGGACTATGCTCCACCCCCTGATGATTTTTACACAATCGAACAGGCTTCACAGCAATTGACATAGAAGCACCAGTTGAAATGAAATCCCTTCATAAATATGACTTGTAGACTTTGCTAAAGGAATCTAGGTCATTGGCTCGTCAAGTGGTCACAGTTGACTGATCATGACCAAAACAGGACAGTCTCATCTAGATATCATATCGAGTCATCCTTCCAAGTTTCAATGAAATCTCTTCATAAAAACTACCTCTAGACAGTGCTAAAGGAATCTAGGTCACATGCCCAAGCAGCAGTAACGGCTGACTGATTGTGACCAAAATAGGACAGTCTCATCCAGACATCATACCCAGTTATCCTACCAAGTTACAATGAAATGAAATCACTTCATAAATATGAACTGTGGACTGTGCCAAACAAATCTAGTTCATGTACCCATGCGGCTGTCACAGTTCACTGATCAAAAAATATGATGCTCTCATCTTGACATTATACCGAGTCATTCTACCAATTTACAATGAAATCCGTGGGAGAGCGGTGGTTCTGTTGTAGACTGTTGGACTTCTATGCTAGAGGTCCCGAGTTCGATCCCCATCTGGGACGACCCGCGTTGTGTCCTTGGGCAAGGCACTTTTTCCCGGTTGCCTGCATGGGGGCACAATGACGCTGTGTACTAAGGCGTACTGCATGTCGATGGTGCACATGTCTTCAACCGCTGTAACCCTGCTTGAGCAGAACTTGAACAGAGTTAGAATGGTGAGGAGCTGACAGTTTCTCATCCATGCTCGGTGGTTCCCTCCGGGTACTCAGGCTTCCTCCTCCTGTAAACTGTCACTGTCACGATTAGCTATTGTGCATAAGTATGTTACCTTAAACACCAATAAATAAATAAATAAATAAATAAGGAAATCCCTTCATACATGCAACCTGTAGACTGTGCTAAAGGAATTTTGGTAACAGGCCACGCCCCTGTGGCCTTCACGATTGATTGAACCTAGACAAAATAGTACGTAATTCTCATCTAGACATACAGAGTCATCCTATGGAGTTACAATGAAATCCCTGCATAAATCTCTCCTGTAGCCTGTGCTGAAGGTTTGGAGTTTTGAGCCTGCGCAGTCATCAAGGTTGGCCTATCACTACCAAAATGGGATGTTCTCATCTAGACATGACCTCGAACCTGTACATGAAATTGTGTAATGATTGGGACAAGAAGTACGGCGTGTCACCTGTGCTAAAAGTGTGAACAGACTTACAGATTCACAGACTTCTGCACACCTGATGACAATAGCTTATCTTACCTTTGTCTAACTGAGTGTTATTCTGTTTCTTCGCTTTTCAGAGTTGGGAAAAAGATGATGCTCAACAAACTGTGTAGGGATGGTCCTACACAGTTCTCATCCTTAGTTTGCTTTGGGAATCCGGATGAGAATGTTAATGACGTTCTTTATGCAGCTTGATCTCTCATTGCTGCCCTGTATGGTCTTCATGACAAGGAACCTAAGCAGACATGTTAACCTCAGAAATATTTTTTCAGATTGGATGAATTTCAGGGAAATGAATGTGCACAAACAAAATACATAAGAACTAAAACATTTCAGCTCTTGGGCCACCACTGGCACCAGGTTGCACCCAGTGGTTCATTGGCTAAAAATTTACTGTTTTTTATACCATGTAAAAAATCATTGGTTTGAATACTTCATCTCAGTCTTTTTCTTCATGCCTCCCCTTTTTCATGCTGTACCCTTTCTACTTTGTTCAAATGAAGCTGCTGCCATTTTCGGGCTTGCAGAGTTTACTCTTCTGATTACTTCAGTGATGCAGATTCACTCTTTTTCAAAGGAACTCAGTAAGTCAAAATTTGGGGTCCACTCAAAATTTCTATTTCAAGAACCAATGGGCAGATTTGAACCAAATTTGTCATGTAGTATATAACTGGGTCATAAGTACTTCATTCGTGTCTGATAATATTTTTTTTTTTTTTCGGAGGTGGGTGGGAGGAGGGGGGGATAGGGTAGAGGGAACCGCAGGAGTGAAAAAAAAGAAAAAAATTTCAACCATACACGTTTTTCATACTTCACAGAATTACAGAGCTTTGTTTTTGCCAAGGAAGCTTTCCTAGGACAGGCAGAAATGAATGGCAAAAAAAGTTGCCTTTGGATGGCTCATAACAAAATAAAAAAAATTGCTCTTGCTGCTGATCACTTCCTGACACACTCATCTCTTTTGACAACTTAATTGAGCCAGGTGAGCATTTTAGGTTCCCTTCAGCCTCTGGTTTAGGTTATGCAAATTAATAATTTTTAAAGGCTTTTTTGAATGCTGTTTATACCCTCCGCAAACAAAGTTTGGGGGAGTATATAGGAATCACCCTGTCCGTCCATCTGTCCGTCTGTCCATCCATCGTAAGCGCAACTCCTCCTAAACCGTTTGAAGAATTTTCATGAAACTTTACACAATGGAAGAACTCCATATGGGGATGTGCATGAAGCAATATAATTCCGTTCTGACATTTCTAAGGGGAGATAATCTGTCTGTCTGACCATCCTTGTAAGCGCAACTCCTCCTAAACCGTTAGAAGAATTTTCATGAAACTTTACACAATGGAAGAACTCCATATGAAGATGTGCATGAAGCAATATAATTCCGTTCTGACATTTCCAAGGGGAGATAATCTAACTTATACCGTCTGTCCATCCTTGTAAGCGCAACTCCTCCTAAACCGTTTGAAGAATTTTCATGAAACTTTACACAATGGAAGAACTCCATATGAAGATGTGCATGAAGCAATATAATTCCGTTCTGACATTTCCAAGTAGAGATAATCTAACTTATACCGTCTGTCCATCCTTGTAAGCGCAACTCCTCCTAAACCGTTTGAAGAATTTTCATGAAACTTTACATAATGGAAGAACTCCATATGAAGATGTGCATGAAGCAATATAATTCCGTTCTGACATTTCCAAGGAGAGATAATCTAACTTATACATTTCAGGCGCGGGGAGTATCACTTTGTGAGTTTGCTCACAGTACCTCTAGTTCTCTGATGTTTTAATAACTTTGATGAGGCATAAAAAAATCACCTTCATGTTAATCATAACATCTGATTAAGTTTATATTTCTAACTGAATATCATCAAATTCACCTAAAAGGGAATAAGGACTAGAGCTATATAGTGCTCAATACAACAACATGATATTAAAGTGCTAAGATAAAACTTAAGTCCACAGTTGAAAGAATTGACAAACCCCAATTAATAAGTATATATATAACACTTAAGACTAAACATCACACAATCATTCAAGGAGACCGCCAAAAGCAGTGAGTGGAATAAACCCTGTTCCTCTTGCATCTCCCCAACAGACTGCACTCATCCCACCAGCTAGGATGCTGCTCACGACTGGAAGATGACCTGACCCACTCCTTGAAGTACACAAAAATCTTATTCACATAGACACCCAAGAGCAGGAGTGGATATACAAAATTGGTGGGATAGAAAATCTGTTCCACTCATGTCCCCTTGGAGAGAGCACTCAGCCTGTAGGCAAGGATGCTGCTAATGGCTGGAAAAGAAACCAATATCTTCCTCCTGAACACTGAACAATTCAACTGAATTTTTTGTGGGGGTCAGAGGGAGCATCACTCACGACATCCAACCTCCCTGAAAGCTTGATGGATGATCAGTGGCCTTCCAAAGCATATCATCAGAAATGTCTCCACCCGTCTTTGTAACCATTATGGACAAACATGTCAGACACGTCAGGACCACTCCCTAACTGGTGTTGCTGCTTCCAAAAGCTGAAACAACCTAAGGCAGGGGCAACTAACACATTAGGAACATAAATGCTAGTAAAAAGAATGTTCTAATGTGATGCAGCTTTGTTTCCGATGACGGGTAAGATTCCAAAAATGGAACAACCTAAGACAGGGGCAACTGGTGCATTACAATCTTCTACTCTAGTATTACAACAGCAGTGAGCATGGTGACTTCGTGGTTAATAGTGTACTAAGGCATACGCTATGTTGATGGTGCACTTGTCTTCAACCAATTTAGTCCGCTCCCACCAGATCTATTTCGGCTATATTAATAATAAATAAAGAATACAATTGCTCCAAGGGAGGGAGCCCCAGTCAGTTTGGGCTGTGGGATCGGGAAAATTGATATCTACATAGATGGGACAAGCCAGATGTGGAGTGTCATGGCAGACTTGAGAGAAAAGAAGAAATACTAAGCTGCAACACCAGCTGGCCTGGGCTGGGAGCAGCCTGGCAGGTTTGTCCATAACGGTAACAAAAAGGAGCGGAATAATTTCATCATATCATCACAATGGGATCATCCAGCAAGCTTTCAGGAAGATTGCAGGACCTGTGTGATGTCCTCACCCTCCACTCAAAATATAAATTTCTTTGAATTGTTCATTCTTCAGAAGGAAGATATTGATTTGTTTGTGTGTATGTTATGGTTTGTAAGTGTTGTTCAGGGATTCTTTCAGGTGTCTACAGGGAGCAGATATGGGCCCCTTTCTCTGGGGCATTTGAGCATTTTTTCCCAATACCCAACCCCAAATTTCCCATCCTTGGTTCCCCACTCAAGCAAAAACTTAATTCACACACAGATAGATGTTGAGGCAGATGTATTACTGGTTTTGGTCTTTAGGAGTCAGGCTCTGGCCATGAACAGCATCCTTGCATCTGGGCTGAATGGTCTCAAAGGAAGGGGAGAGGGTAACAGGTTTTATACCATGCACATCTTTTGTCGATCTGTTTCAACTCTTGGGTGTTTGCATGAATGTGGTTTGTGTGTACTTCAAGGAGTTAATCAGGTCAGGTTTAAGCTGAACCAGCATCCTAGCCCAAGGACTGAGTGCACTCTGTTCAGGAGGTACGAGAACAGAGTTTCTACTGCTCACTGCTTTTGCCTGATCGCATACGCTTTCAGGTATGGCCAGGCAAAAGCAGTGAGCAGTAGAAACTGTTCTGCATGAATGAGTGTGGTGCATTTGGTCTCTGGTGTGATCCTGTCAATAAAGTGTTGGTGTTGTTGGAGTGAAGTTGTCAGTGTGGTGCTAGTTTTTTCTCACTTTTAGGTTAATTCAACAATATTCGGTTTGTTCTAAAATAAAATAATTGACTGAAAAGAAATATAAATTTGATCAGATCTTATGATTAATACCAAGGTGATATTTTACTCAAAATCATCTGTCTGTCCAAAATTTACATTATCAGCTTCTCATAACCACTTGACTGAATTGAACCAAATTTTGTTTACATGTTCCACATGATATGTCAATTCAAGTGTGTTCAAATAAAGTTGTCATGCATGAAGAGGGCACCACAAGGGGATTAACTATGTTCAGAACTAAAAAATTTCTTTTTCAAAACCACCTTTTAGAATCTTCTGGTATTTAGTTTACAGCATCATTTAAGTGGGGTCAGATTCAAGTTTAGTCCCAAGCTACTCAAAGTTTGCTAAGCACCAAGTATATCCAACTACCTGTTTTACGTTTTAGTTGAAATATTCTTATGAAAAGTGTATATATTTTATATCTAATTCTATCTTTATTGATTTAAGTACAGAAATTATATTTTTATTTGTGTTTGACATTATTTTTTAGCTTTTGAATACGATAACCACGGGAAATGGATATTATTGGTAAAACAGGAAATTTTTCAAATTTGCCAAAAAGTTGACGGAGCGAACTGATATGGGTTCAATATCGAGTATGAGAGCCATTATTGTTGATTACAGCTTGACAATGCCTTCTCATGCTCCCAATCAGATTCCATCCAGATGGTCCTTTGTGGGATGTTGTTTCATTCTTGGGCCAGCATGGCACCAAGCTCCTGGACACTTCTTGGTTGAACTGGGCAGACTGAAATTGCAAGCTGCAACTCATTCCAGACATGTTCAATTAGATTGAGGTCAGGGGATCTTGATGGCAAGTCCATATGCTCAATCCCTGCCCTCTGTTGTTACTCCCGCACAGCATAGGCAGCATGAGGACGGCATTATCGTCCATCAGAATGAATCTATCACCCACTGCACCTGCATACAATCTGACGTGGGCATCCAGGATCTCTTCAATATACCGCTGTGCAGTCAATGTACCACGGTCAATGACACAGAGCTCTGTACGTCCATCCTAGCTGATGCCGCCACAGACCATTATTAACCCTCCACCATAGCGGTCATGCTCAGCAACGTTTGCTGCATGGAATCGCTCTAACTTGGTAAGTTTGGTTGACATACATTAACTCTGAGAGCCTCATCAACCCAGGCCTCAGTTCTTGAGTACAGTCTGCACCTCAGATTATTCTTGTTGAAAACGTAGCATGTGGGGTACAAAACGTAACATATTCTCAATTATCACAGTTCTTGTCTTATTTCATAATACTTTCATAAACATTGAACATTATCCTTTTCATCAAACACTACACACTGTCAAGTTAAGCTGCAGTGTCATTGGCACTTTCATTTTTATTGTGGAGGAGGTGCAGTGGGTGTATGCAATTGGGAGTGCTTCCTTCCAAAATATATTACTGTGAATTTGGGACTGACTGACACATCTGTATTATTTTGATGTGCCTGTCCCTGTTTGCAACATGTTTGAAACTAATTTTTTGATGCATGAAATATATTATCATGCTTGTATGTTTGGGAGCATGTATAACTGTGGTCTATACTTTTTTATGGTATTGTTTGGAAAGTCATTTGTGCATAGATTTTACATTTAGTATAATTCACACCCTGAGTTGCCCTTGTGCATACACAACATAGTTTTGTAGTGTGTGTTGGAGGGGGCGGATTGGGGTGTGGATGGTTGTGGAGTTTTGGGAGGTGTGCTTTCTATCAATGATTGGATGCGACAAAATGAACAGAGCAGACTGAAAACGAGTTAAAACATTGGTAGGAGATAACTCATAGTTTGTGGCTGGATAGATTTTTCTTTCCAGGCCCAAATTATGAGTTATTGCATTGACATTTTTAGTATATTTCTCTTATTTATAAGCCAAAACAACACACATCTGTATATTTACATGTGTAAAAAATGATAATCTGTTGAATAATCCTGATTTCAAAAGTTCATATGATCGATATACAGAAATGTTTTTGACAGTCAATGTGTTAAACTTATAAACAATGAATTTGAACACATCACAAGCATGTAATCAAAGTGACTTAACTATTTTGCGAATTAAGGAAACCTTGATCAACATGAATGATAAAAAAAGTGAAAGTAATTACACGATAAACATCATTGGAAAGTTATGACAGATCAGTTCGAGCAAAAACGCAAAATGTGGCCAGGATCTAACCATTGTTTCATTAAATGATCATTCTAAAAGAATTTCACAGTAAACTTTAATCAAAATTAATGGTATTTGCATAACCCATGCATTCCTTACTAAAATGATGTTTAGCTACAGAGGATAATAATAGATTTTCCAATTAATATGGAATTTTCACACATGTTCAATACATTTTCTGTTTTAGGTTTACTGAGTTTAAACTCAAATCTACTGTGGAAAACTGATAAATTCAAGATGAAAATTTTACCACAATGTCAAGACCAAAAACAAAAAACAAACCATATTACTCCGAAAATAGCAATCTTCACAAAATGTGAGGTAATGTTTTATCACACAATGATTGCACTATATTTTGAATGGCAGAGCAACAGCAAAAATAATGAGAATTCTCATTCTGATAATGGGCAGAAAAAAATTAAACCTTTGAATCCTAGGGGCCTTTTTTCAGACCAGGAACATGATACATCATAATTCCAGTACGTAGGAAGGGTGCTAAGTGCATGTGTGGGGTAGAACAAACAATATTTTCAACTTGCAGCCTCAAGGCTGCATGTTGAAAATATTAACCCTTTACCTAACGTAACGGCCAAAACCGGCCAGCGCTATTCTCAAAAATCGCCTATTAATTTTCATTATTTTTTTCATTTTTTGTCTCAAAAACATAGGTTATGACCCCTCGTTGGAACGAGCTCGTCGAGTTCGTTCCAACGAGGGGTCATAACCTATGTTTTTGAGACAAAAAATGAAAAAAATTAGTTATTCAGGAATTATTTTTGCAAGTGTCATCTGCTTTTCATGTTAGGTAAAGGGTTAATTAGTCTAACCTTGAACAATGAATATGGACTCTTCCAATTGCTGTCATTGAACTGACATGGAAGATGCCACCAGGTTCA
Organism: Pictodentalium vernedei; assembly: GCA_031216915.1. Lineage (NCBI taxonomy): Eukaryota > Metazoa > Mollusca > Scaphopoda > Dentaliida > Dentaliidae > Pictodentalium > Pictodentalium vernedei. Next base: position 402,446,774 of record CM062297.1, on the reverse strand, counting down.
GAGGGTTAAGATACTTGCACTGTATTTGACAGCTGCAGTATCTCACAATGCAGGATTTTTGTGCTTCCTGTGATAAACGCCATACCATCAGATACCAGATACTGAGGCACTGACAAAAATCACATGGTGAACACTAATCAATCACAATTTGGTTGTAAATATGAGACATATTTGGTTCTGAAAAGGGAACAAAAATGTAATCTCCTCTTCATGAAGAACCAAAGAAGGGGTTTCCTTAGTCATGAGGAATCAATAATGGTATCAGAGTGGTTCCAATCTTGTGAGGAAAGGTGAGGGCAGGCACCGAAGAGTCTCTGGAAGCAACCGTGGGAGTTATTATGTTAACCCATGGAGTTTGTGGCCATGGTAAGTGTAATCTGCCTGGAATAGTCCCCGTATCCCATATCATTCCCGTCTACAATTATATCCAAGGACTGGAGTCAGGTAGGTGGTCCTCATTATGTATTTAAATTTGCTTGGAAAGGAGCAATATATGTAAGGCCAAAGAAAAAATGTTTTGATTTGAGTTACCCAACCGACCCTGTTTTAAGAATGCGACTCTGGAAATTTTATCGACCTTTCAGAAATCGCGACCTTTGTCTAGCAGTATAAACCCGAAAACATCGCTAAATTGGTACAGATTTTACCGAGTATGTTTCTCCATTGAAGCAGAACCTGCGCATTTTACGATTTTAATTCATCATATTGCTGATTTTCGGCTGAATAATTTGAAATAATAGCACAGAAAATTACCACTGAATCAAATCTGATGCACGGTAGTGTATCACGATTTCTGAAGTGCAGAATTTTAATGCACGGTGCCTGATTGTTATTCAGTACTTGAAACAGGCAATCAGCAGTAATTAAGTCACATCTACTGACATACTAGTAAGGTGGCACTTAAATATTAGAATGCAGATACCCAGAGGACGAGATGATGTTCATTCATCTGTTTTTCCCCTTTTTATCATTTCATTTTGCGACAATACAAGAAGTATTTAAAAACGTGCATTACGTGATTTTCATTTTCAAAGATTGACAAGAAGATCATGCAGGTCGATTCAAAACTGCTAAACATTGAGACGACAGAAGTAATGACGTTTTCATTTTGAGAATTTTTAGCCTACTATCAATCGCAGTTCTTATTAAGAAACTATGGAAGAGACAAGCTTGGTTGGAAACAAAGAATGCTCTCCATGGAATACTGAACTGACAGTGTATCGAAAGTGTTGAGAGCGAATTACGAGTTCGGAATGCTCAGCTATTTATAAAGAACGTTTCAATTTCAAAAGATAGTTGGTGTTCTGTAAAAAAGAAATATGCGTTTGGGTGAAAGCTGAACAAGAAATTAATTATTCACTGGGAATTTTGAAAATCAGATCAACAGAACCCCCCAAACACACTCTCCCTTCCCTCTGCAGAACCCTCAAGTCCTCATGCATACATATCCCAACATAGAGGGAAGTATGGGTAGCAAACTGCCAATTCCTCAGACACCACAACCCTTCCTCCCCATAGCTAGCTTCGTTTTTTTTAAGTGAAAGGTTAAAAAAGTTTTCTAAAGGTATGTGGATGGCGAATGTAATCTTCGATCAATGAGGGTTAAACAGAAGTAACATTATTAGTTATGAAGGAATGTTGTATCAAAAACATCATTGCGTAATTATTTGTATCCATCACAGATTCCTGTGTGAAGGGAACTATATCTGTAAAGGTTTTCTCCCCCCAACATGCATTTCCGTAACTGCATGGTTTGGTGGGCATGCTGTGTTAACACTTTATGATTGATAAGGGTGGGCCTATACCCTTCACAACACTTTTTCTGGGACCTACATTCCTACTTTTCCACATGTCAGTTATACATGTATTTGGCCTATAATTCACAGTATGGAGTTCTTAAACTTCTTCAACACAAGCAATAGCGAAAGAATGTTATTAAACAACCCTTGACATACATGTATTTTATTTTCTTTTCTCTTAGAAAGATATCCATGAAACCTTTCCAACAATCGTTGTCAATATTTGGGGCCCTGAAAAGGACTGTTGATGCTGTTAGTATTATTACATGTTTGACTGTTGAAGAGGCATGTGTTGGCACTTGTTGTAAGAGCGATTGTGCAACCATGATCGAAATTTTAGTTGCCTGGCGGCGATCTTTTCATCCTCTGTAAGTGCAGATTTGTGCACTTTATTAGCCCATTCATCTAAATGGGTTAAAATGCATTCTTTCAGCTGGTCAGTGACTGCTGCTTTTTCCTCTAGTTTGGAAATCAGATTTTCTTCTCCCAGGGGTCAAAATGTTTTGAAAAATTCACTTGTCACAGGTGACAAGTTAATTTTTTTTCCACTTGTCTCCCTACAAAACCAACTTGAACATTTAGGGATTTACTAAACTTTTGGCAGAACAAACCGAACAGTTTTTCATTATCGTTTCACTTCCCTTACCTCTTTCTTCCCACCCATCAGGCCCATTCTCTCTGACCATCCCAGGTTTCACACAAATCTTCCAAAATTGCCCACCATAAAGCGGGTACTGATCCTTGCAAAATCACAAGGGGGCCATAACTGTTCTACTTAAATCTTTTCGTGGGAGCCATACTGACATGTAATGGGCAGTTTGATATCTAACCCAAAATTAGGGAAACTTTTCTGTAAGCATTTGGAGAGAAATTATGGCTCCCCTTTAGTTTTGCAAGAGTGAAGCTTCAGGCCTGACCATGACAGAAAGAGTCCTATGTAATTCTCTAACAAAAACAAAAGAGAAGCAAGGCAGATGATGTTAACTGGGAAACTATTTTGAACAAAATGGACCATCAGTTTTTACACCCAGGCTTTTGAGATATACAAGCTTGAAACAACTGCTCAGTGTTGAAATTATAGTTGTCATTTGGCTCACTGAGTTTATCTCAATTCATGTGTTTTGTTGACTGGGCAAACGAACGAGTGTTAGTTAGTTACCAACCTAGCTGGAAGTATTTCATGACTTTCAGCATGCCGTCTCATACTGTAACATCTCATCGATACACAGCTCAGTATAACTTTATGCACAGGACATGATGTATGTTCAAATTAATTAAACAGCTATTGCAATAAGTTATGTTATGTGCCTTCACTGTTCCATCATTTACAATAAGGAAGACACGTTCTTCAGTTGAAACGAAATTCAAACAAGTAAATAAGTATTTTGCATTCATTTACCTCTTTTTCCTCTGATTCAACAGTCGCCTCATGTTCCTTTGATTTTCCTAAGACATTTATTACTAAGTCGCTTAAGAGTCTTGTTGTCTTCAAAATCTCGTCAGACTTTGCTTCTCATTTTCTCCTAAAATAATGAGTATTTTGTAGTGCAACGTACCGGGGAGGGTCAGGGCACAAGTGAAGACCGATGACCAACGACAAACTTAATTGCCAAGCTGAGCTAAGACACACCTACAACACGTCAGATCCCAAACCCTAAGACCCCTGAGAGTTACACCTGAGCAAACAAATGCCCCTACTTCTATTTCACAATCTCTCACCGATTCATTGAGTGATCAATGAGTCAGTGAAAGACTGAGGAGCAGAAGTGAAATTGTCAGGATGACACCACCCCACTGAGGAGATAAATAGAAAAGGTCACGTAGTCAAATGCACTGGGAAATTCAACAAGCCAGAAAGGGCTGATTGAAGAACAATACTTTCAAACCTTTAACAATTTATTTACAACAAAGTACAATAGTTAAATAATCTATTTCAATGTGAATGAACCATTCACAAGTCATAGAATGCCTATATTCTTCTTATTCTGTACAACCTCAAAGGATCAAATTTCAGGTTTCTGGGGGAGTTTTCTCCCTTGATATTCTAAGTACTGGAAACTTGGGCTTATTGATTCTAAGCCAGAATCACACCACACCCAAATGTGCTGCTTCTGTTGAAATTGGAAGTATCTGGAAGAGTATTCTCTCTTAATATTCTCAGCTGAATAACTTGTATTATTGATTCTGAGCCAGAATCATCACAAGTACCACATGCTGTGATCACCGCCACACCAACACATTACTCCTGAATTAATGGTATTAGGCTCTTGCCAATACTAAACAACACCCAACATCTAAATTCTCTATATTATCCTCTAAATATTTATCAAATCCGTACTCAAATCCCAGTAATATACTATTACTATCAGGAAATACTAAGGCAAAGTCAGTTATACTGAACCCAACTCCAGGGCCTAACTGTACCAATGAATGCCTAAAACCAACTGTGTATCTGTGACTAATCAATGCACAACACAGGAAACAACTAAATAACTCATTGTTTGATGCAAACAATACCAATTCTCACTTATTCACCACAACACTAAAATGTGCACATCACAACTTCAACCTAATAAATAATGGAGCAGTACTAAGTTGGTGTGAAAGTGACCAAACAGGTGATAAAATACTAGTACACTATCAGCCGGGATGTTGAATCTCAACAACAGAAGTCAAAATTAGCCTACTGCCTGTAGATTCACTACCAGCAGAATTCTAGCAATATATTTTATAACTTCATATCTCAACAATAATATTTGTGGTCTACCTGTGTATACTAGGACTTCTCTATCTCAATTGCCAACTGCTTATAGAATTACTACTAGCAGAATTTCAAGCAATATATATGATAATTGTGTGCAATAATGATAACAATAGTTCTGTTCTACCTATGTATACTATGACTTCTCTGATTCTGTGACTACTTCTATTGCCAACTGCTTATAGAATTACTACTAGCAGAGTTCTAGCAATATATAATTTTATTGCTTCATATCTCAACAATAATATTTGTGGTCTACCTGTGTATACTAGGACTTCTCTATCTCAATTGCCAACTGCTTATAGAATTACTACTAGCAGAGTTTCTAGCAATATATTTGGTACATTTAATTTACTGAACCGTTTTGCCTTGATTTATTTTCATGTGAAGATTAACACTGATCAGCTTTAGACCTCACCTGACATTTAAATCAAGAGCAAATTGAGTGCCATTGCAATCAGAGGCCTATCAATTCCAATACAAATACAGCTGATCATGAAATATGTTAGTCAAATTACCTCTCCTACACAGAATGAATTGTTTCCTTTCCAATCCTATCCTCTTCAGAAATCTATCACATAGACAGCAATCAGCATAAATTACTACTTAATTACTACTAATAATGTAACAGCAGACGCTCGGACACTTTAGGACGAATCAGTCAACCCCCAAACGGCGTTCGAATTGCACGGCTATCATATAGTAAAATCCCTTACTAGAGCGTGACGGTCATGTCAACTGCATGGGTCACGTGACTAACAACGGTATGGTTTTGATAAAGTACAGTTTTGGACCCAAACGCATTAATTTACACAAGGGATCTCTTAGAGATTTTTATTTATTTAACAAGAGAAGCGTTCAAGTACAATTTTTGTACATGTTAACTTCTTAATAACTGAAAATGAAAATCCGAACGAAACTCAAACCGTTGAACGACATCTGCAGGTATTGAAAAAAGGTTTAACACAGCGTTCATTCGAAAATTTACCTGTTTATCAATTTAATGTGAAAAATCAAGATAAACCAACAATGCCAGACCCTTACACGTAGCATACATCTTAAGCCACAAAAAAGGAATTACGGCATTGCCATAGGTTTAAAAGAAATGCATTTTTTAACCAAAGCATTTCACACTTAAAATCGAAGTTACCTGATTTCGCAATAGTCACTTACAAAATAGCGTTGCACCAGTTGCACTGCTGACAATCAACGCGGCCCAAATTCCGGTCCCACAAACCATTGAATTGGCACAATTCAATAGTAAAAAAAAACATCCATCGACTTCGTCCAGGAACAGTTCTTCCTAAAAAAAAATCTCGAGAAATATTAATTTTAAACATCACTCTGGCTGAAACTAGTCAAAGTTGAAAACCTAACATTACCCCCCTGTTTCTGTGTTCAATGTCCTCATGAACACACAAACACTTATTGGAATATAAATTGCCGTAATTTCTAGATCCAATCAATACCATTTCGAAAATTAGGTTTCCCAACAGAAGTGCACTAATTAAAAGTAATTAGTCAGATTTTCCGACACCAGTAAAGTAAATAATTTTTTTTTCCTCTCTGGCCAGATCAGAAATATGACCTGAAACTTCCAGCACATAATTGTTTTAAAACAATTTACTAGTTTCTTAAATTCGCTGTTTCTTAATCAGATTATCAGATGGAAAATCCTAAAACCAGAACAAACTGTTCTAAACTAGGACTAGTTATACACATATAATTATAGTTATTAATTAGAATCTGAAATACTAAGTTAATTATCACTACTAATTTGCTAAGCAGTTTAATTTATGATATCATTTACCAAGACATTCCCATTTACACTGAATTGTTAAATTTTTGAAATGTCTAGCAAGATAAGGCTTTAAATTAATTTAATTTGTTTAAATTTTTCTGTTGTGAGGGCTTAATGACACTTTAAACAGCTAGGGTCCTGCAGTGGAAAATTTACTTTTGCAATTAAATAAAGTTTTAAATTTTGATGTAGAGATTCCGAATATGTTCTATATACTATACCCGATGTCTTACTCCATTTTTGCTACAACAAAAAGTCAAGTGTTTATTACTGTTCAATGACGTCTCGGCACATGTCTTGCACTAAAAGAGTGATGACGATCTTCTTGTACTGGACGTCGCAAAAGTTCTCTGATATCACAAAGTAACCTGTTTCCTTCACGACGATCCCTGGCATTTTCTTTGGAAATGGATATTAAACTGTCCATACTCTTCTGTAAACCCTGGATAGCAGTGAGTACAACATCCATGGAAGAAGATGATGATGAGGAGCTTGACGACGAACAAGATGAAGCTACAGAAGGAGCTGGTGAGGCAGGTCTAAGTGTTGAAACTTTTTCTCACTCTGTGCTTGCCGGTGAAACATGTAATTCAAGTGGTGGAACAGATGTATCACATTCTATCGTCCGGGTGTCTTCAGAGGTTTCCATCACTGGAGTGTCTATCAAAGGATACACATTTTTAAATCATCAATGAATGAGCTACAGTCTTGCAACAAGGATGGCAATATGTTTTCGACTTCCGATTCTGCTCCTATGTCTGGTATAATAAGTGGAGGATTATCAGTTGTATTAGTGTTGGAAACTGGTTCGATTTCATCAGTTTTCATCGGGATGGCCAGAATTGGTTGAGATGGTGAAAAACATGCTTGAGACAACAGTTTATCAGAAATTTTTGCAGAAATGAATGTATTGGCTGGAATGTTGACATCAGGTGTTATTTCATGACTTGTAGATGATGATACAGAACTGTTAGAAATATATGGAATCGGTTGGCTGACAGTTATATCCAATTTGCTCGTCTCTGGATGCTGATAAGTAGGAAGTGTCATCTGCGGCGTCTGTCCCCGGGTCTGCCATATTCTTCTGGATTCTTCCTTAGATAACCTAACCATATCTTCCTCAGTAAAGGTATGTATTATTGAACAGGTTTTCTTGTATTCTTGAAGTTTCTTCAACTGACCAGTTTTTGCAAGATGGGGTGATTTTTGCAGGTGAGGCGTGTAAAATGATGTGCTTCATGAAGTCCCTATCTTTCATGCAACGGAACTGACAAAGTTCGCAATACACTGGACATTCTCTGAGTGGTAAATGTATTTTGTATAAATGAGCAACAACTCTACTTCTTGCACCAACATATGGATTTTTCTCACACCTTTTGCATTCATAAGCCCTACCTCTCTCTGTGATACTTGTATTTGCCATAGCTGAAAAAAAATTAAACAAGTGTTAGTGCTACTGGAATGACCGTCTTAAACATTTTCTTAAAACAGTATTATTCCGTAAATAAGCACAACAAAGAAGCAATACAAATTAAAATTTCTTTATTTCCAGAAAAATGAAATAAAAAAAAAATGGAATTCAGTTTCTTGTTTAGTTTCTGGACTTTTTGAACTTCTTCAGTGCAGCGCTCTTCCAAGCAGGAATATTTTCTCCGACATATGGTTTTAACTTATTGTGTGAAACCACTTTCTGTTTTCCAAACTCATTAAACTGTATCCGATAAGTCAGTTCATTAATTTTCTCCAAAACAACACAAGGACCCATATACATAGCTAACAACTTTTGACCTTCACCTTCTTTTACTCCTTCTCTAAAACACCATACCAAATCGCCTTATTCATAAAAATGAAGACTGACTTTTGTATCATACTGTTCATTCTGTCTCGTCTCAGATTTGCCAAGATTTTCTCTTGTAATGACATGGTGCATACGTTCTCTAAGCTTTTCAACATATTCACCATAACTTTTGATCTCTAAATCTGGGTAACTACCTCCAGGACTTCCATATACCAATTCTGTGGGTAATCTGACTTCTCTACCCATCATTAATAAATTTGGTGTAAAACCAGTTGATTCATGCTGAGTTGCTCTGTAGGCTGCTGTCAGGCATCCAAGGTTTAGGTCCCAGTTTCTTTGTTCACCCTTCAAATATGCTTTTATCATTCTTAGCAATGTCCTGTTGAACCTCTCCACTTGACCATTGCATTTAGGATGTAGTATGTGTCTTCTTAATTTCTAACATCTTGCAAAGTTCCTGAAAAATGGCACTTTCATAGTTTCTCCATTGATCTGAGTGGATCATAAGGGGACATCCAAATCTGGATATAACTTCATTGAGCAACTTATTCGCACATGTTGTAGCTGTTTGATCTGGCACAGGAAAAAATTTCAACCCACTTTGAAAAATAATCTGTAAATAATAGAATATATCTATTCCCTCTTGGTGTCTCAGGTAATGGACCCAATATATCTGCTGAGATTCTGTCTAATGGCGCACCAACACTCATGGATCCAAGGGGTGCACATGGCGTCTTTGGCAGAGATAAATTCTGGGCACACGTGTCACATTTTTTAACCCAAATGTGAATATCGTCTCTAACACCATGCCAATAAAATCTCTGAAGTGTCTTCTCTTTAGTCTTTTTACTTCCAAGGTGTCCTGAAAGTAGGCTATTATGCATAGCCTGCATAACCTCTTTCCTTAAAGCTCTGGGTACTAAAAATTGTAAATAAACTCCGGTCCCATCTTTTCTGTAAAACTTTTTGTACAGCAAACCTTGTTTTATTTCAAGCGTCTGCCATATATGCCAATAATATCTGATAGCGGGACTCAGAGAAACAACCTCTGAGAAATCAGGCTTCTTCTGACTCTCAAATATCTTTAATATGTACCCAATATCTGAGTCATCCAACTGGAGTTTCCTTAAGTCTTTCTCTTTGTATTTACATGACTCCCACAAGGTCATGTGCTGGCACATGCTATCTTCCCCTGATGAACGAGTCATCATTTTTCTAAGTTCATTTACACTTTTACAAGTACTTGCTTCATTAATTGTTTCTTCCTCTAAATTTCTCATTTCTTCTGTCCGCTTTAAACATTTCTTGCAGGGATCACACTTGAGAGGTTCTAAATTGTCCTGTTCTGTACACTCACATTGCCTTGGCGTGAGGCACCATGACATAGCATCTGCATTTACATGATTCTTTCCCTTTCTATATTCTATATAGAAATCATACTCTGATAAAATTTCGATCCACCTTGCTATCCTAGCTTTAGGTTCTTTCAACGTAAATAACTCTAAATCTTCTACCTAACAGGTACTGCCGATAGTATTCAACAAAATATCTCACTGCGAGAAGCTCCTTGTCAGTATTGCAGTAATTTTTCTCTGATTTATTCATAGATTTACTGCCATAAGCAATCACCTTTTCCTTATCATTCTGTATCTGACTTAGTACAGCACCTATAGTGTGATCACTAGCATCTGTATCTAAGATGAATTCTCCTTCGTCTAAAGGATGTGACATCGTGGGGGGGACTGGTCTTTAATTTCTTCAGTTGATCAAATGATGACGGACACTTCTCTGACCACAGGAAATTTCTATTTTTCTTTGTAAGTTCCACTAATGGGTTGGCAATTTCAGAAAAAGTTCTCTCGAAACGACGATAATATCCGGCGATTCCTAAAAATCGCCTTATTTCTGTAACATTTTTCGGTTCAACCATCTGCAATAATTTAGCTGTATTATCGGGGTTAGGCTTAATACCTTCTTTCCCGACCACATGACCTAAAAAGATAACTTCTTCCTTCAATAATTGACATTTCTCCGGTTGAAGTTTAAGACCACTTTCTTTCACTCTATCTAAAACTTCTTCTAGCCTTTCCATGTGTTCTGCAAATGTGCTCCCAAATATAATTATGTCATCCAAGTAAAGGATACACTTCGTCCACTGCAGCCCTTGTAAAGCTATTTCCATGACCCTTTCGAATGTCGCTGGACTGTTGACCATTCCCATGGGCATGGTGGTAAACTCATAATGTCCAAACTTTGTTACAAAAGCTGTCTTTGGTATGTCACTTTCCTTGACTGGAATCTGGTGGAAACCAGCAGTTAAGTCAAGAGTTGAAAATAATATTCCGCCTGCTACAGCATCCAAGCAATCTAGAATGCGAGGTAACGGAAAAGCATCCTTCTTTGTTACCATGTTAACTACAGTAGTCAACACATACTCTTATTCTTCACAAGAACTATAGGGGAGGACCATGGGCTGAACGACTTTCTGGTAATTCCCTTTGCCTCCATCTTTTTAATTGCATCTTTCTCTTCTTGGGCAAAAGCTAGAGGTACTCTCCTCGGTGCTTGCTTTATCAGCTTTGCCTCTCCAGTGTCTATAGCATGAGTTGCTAAGTGTGTTTGCCCAAGATCCATTTCATCTACCGAAAAAATATCTTCATATTTCATTAAGGTTGAAGCGACGATTCTACAATCTTCTACTGTCCTTCTAGCTTCTACATCCTTGTATAAATTTTGGATGTGATTTGCCAAACTGGAGCCCAGTTTGTGTTTTTCCTCATCACATCTCTGAATATCCTCAGATATTTTATTTACAGCTTTCAATGGCCATAACTCAGCTGGTTTGGTCGTTAACTGTATTTTCCTTATATGACTGAAATCTTCTTTCAGAGCACTATCCTCACAATCTATCAGATTATTTACAGACAAATATTCTTCAGCATACCCTATTATTGTATCTTGATTAATTTTGCTCTCTGTAGGAAAAGGGTTAAGTAATCTGACTTTCACAGTCGCATTATCCTTTACGTTGGCTACACTTGCAGCCATAGTTAAGGGATATTTTTCCAGAAACTCTCTGCTTGGCTCTATGATGACCTCTTCACAGTCATCACCCTCAATTCTATCTACAAACACGTCAATTATGGCCTCAGCATACCCAGGCACAATGTAATGATCAGCTGCTCTCACTGTTCTAACTTTCTCTGGTACACCAACTTGAACACATGGTATAGCATGTCCTTCCATTTGTATAACGCCTTGACTAAGCATTATATCTGCCGGGCCCAAACTCCCATTCTGGAGTATATCTACTCCTAGTAATCCTTCATCTGCTATTTCAGCAACAAAAATTTTCTTTTTCAGTTTAAGACCACCTAACTGAAGCTCAAATTCCCCTTCGCCATATTCAATCAATGGCGAACCACTTGCATTTGCAAGACTTTGATTCGCTAACTTCCTCAGCTTAGGCCGTTTCTCCACTGGGATCCTATTAAAAATTCTTTCAGAAATGACTGTTCTTGAAGCCCCTGTATCAACAGTGAATACTATTTTCACTCCCTGAACAGTTTCTTTTACATTAATACCATCTGAAGCTGGCACTCTCCTTCTTATCAATAATTTATTGATTTCATCATCATTTTCATATATAACACCATTATTCTCATCTTCATTAATTTGGCCACTGTCCATGTAGACCAGCCCTGGGCCATCTGAGTTGGTCTGCTCTAGTTTAACAGGGCAGAATTATCTTTGGACTGAGCCAGTCCTTTTGTTTCTTCCTGTTTACTAGAAAAATCATTGCTTAACCCCTTCCCGTGGTTAACTCTGATTCTTAAAATCAAAAGACTTGCTATTATCCCACTCTCTTTTATTTTGGACCTGCGAAAATCCTCTATTCTCTGTCTGCTGGCAAGGCTGATTCATTCCTGGCATTTGCCCATGCCGACCAAATTGGTTACTCTCAGTAAAATTTTGAGGTTGACTGGTTGAGTTGAGTGGACCATTGGGTTTTGGTTGACTGAATGGGGAGGGGTGTCCAATCCGTCCCAAAGGAGGTCCAAGCAACTGCTGCATACTACTATTACACTGGCTCGAGATATGACCACTCTGATTACAGCGGTAACACACAACATTCCTAGAAGTTCCTGTCTGCTGATTACCAACAAAGTTATTTACAGGCCTCTGCATCTTTGCAATATTATCCTGTAATGTGGATAAAACATCCATCATCTTATCAATCTTCCCACTTGTAACATCTTGAATTTTCTTTCCATCTTGCCTCTGTTTATAGTCATTACTACTTCCATTTCTCACACCAAATTTCTTTGCTTTCCAATTGTCATTTCCCTTTGAAGGATTTTTGTCATTATCTGAGCGATTCCCATCAAAGCGATTTACTCGTCTATTTCTTCTATCATAATAATCATAGTTAGCAGGCCTTTTCCTGGTCTCCATAAAGGCGACCACATACTGCACAGCTTCTTCAATAGATTCAGGCTCTTTATGAAATTCAATTTCAAACATAGCCCTATCATCTGACATCCCATCTAAGAATCTCCTTAGCAAGTCTTCCTGCCTAGTCTTGGCATTCCTTTTATCATAACCCGTGTCATATAGACGCTTCAACTCAGTTGCAAACTCCTCAACAGACTCTCCAGGTTTCTGGGTTCTGTGGCTAAATTGCGCACAATAACTCTTCCTAGTTTCCACAACACGGAATCTACTCTCTAACTCTTTACATAGTAAATTATAGTCTGACCTCACCCTCTTAGGTAACTGGCCAAATACAAAATCACCGGCTGCGCTTTGTAATCTAGGCAATATTTGGTCAAGCTTCTCATCTTGACTCCACCTTCTGCGTTCTGCAATAATTTCAAATCTATTTCTCCATACATCCCAGTTTTCTTTACCATTGTAGGCTGGAAGCCTAACGCTGTCCGTCTTCAGCCTATGACGATAGCCATAACTATCTTGGCTACTCAAGGCATGAGAGATCCTCTCATCTGTATCATCTGTAGATGACTCTTCTGATTCACTAAGATGGAATCTGTCTTCTCTTGCTTCATTCACACTATTAATCCTAGTGTTCGCGTCTCTATTTATTATCCTATCTCTGTGTCCCCTGTTCTGTTTACATTCTTTCTCAGTGGAAATCTCTGTGACTTTCTGTATTACAGCATGTATGCTTGACATACTCCTAGCAAAATCCTCTCTGATATCTGACATAGTAGTCACTAAATTGCTCTGTAAGCTGTTTTGCATTTTCAAAACCTCCTGATTGTCTTTTATGAGACTTGATATATTCCTCTGCAATGTTGTCATCAACATCCTAGCATTACTGTCATTATCCATGACTTCACTCAAATCTGGAGAAGATCTACCCTCCTCCCTATCACAGGACTTTTCTGACATTTGAGAATTTAACTCAAGTCGACCTGTTTCTGTTTCTCTCAACTCATCAGATACATTAACCTGACTCAATTCATCTCTTCTAACATTTATTCCTTCTGCAGTGTTACTGATTACAATATCTGTTTCATTACTATGGTTACTAGCTGAACCATGTAAATTAGAAACAGTAAAAATACTCTTTCCATTATTCATCTTCCTATGCCTACCCATAACTATAAAATAATTGAAACTTGAGCTATCTAAACAAAATTCCAAACAAGCAAACCCTAAACAGCAATATTAATCAATGAAATTCCCAATGCAAATTACTCGTATCCGAGGATCCACAACTCAGAACTCAAATTTACAACATATGGAGTGAATCCCACTCCAGTTATAACAAATGTCCACTATATAAACTAAACACCAAAATCTATGAACCATCAAAACAAGGTTCAAAATAGTGAATCCCACTTCTGACACCAAGATGTTGTGCAACGTACCGGGAAGGGTCAGGGCACAAGTGAAGACTGATGACCAACGACAAACTTAATTGCCAAGCTAAGCTAAGACACACCTACAACACGTCAGATCCCAAACCCTAAGACCCCTGAGAGTTACACCTGAGCAAACAAATGTCCCTACTTCTATTTCACAATCTCACCGATTCATTGAGTGATCAATGAGTCAGTGAAAGACTGAGGAGCAGAAGTGAAATTGTCAGGATGACACCACCCCACTGAGGGGATAAATAGAAAAGGTCACGCAGTCAAATGCACTGGGAAATTCAACAAGCTGGAAAGGGCTGAATTGAAGAACAATACTTTCAAACCTTTAACAATTTATTTACAACAAAGTACAATAGTTAAATAATCTATTTCAATGTGAATGAACCATTCGCAAGTCATAGAATGCCTATATTCTTCTAATTCTGTTCAACCTCAAAGGATCAAATTTCAGGTTTCTGGGGGAGTTTTCTCCCTTGATATTCTAAGTACTGGAAACTTGGGCTTATTGATTCTAAGCCAGAATCACACCACACCCAAAAGTGCTGCTTCTGTTGAAATTGGAAGTATCTGGAAGAGTATTCTCCCTTAATATTCTCAGCTGAATAACTTGTATTATTGATTCTGAGCCAGAATCATCACAAGTACCACATGCTGTGATCACCGCCACACCAACACATTACACCTGAATTAATTGTATTAGGCTCTTGCCAATACTAAACATTACCCAACATCTAAATTCTCTATATTATCCTCTAAATATTTATCAAATCCGTACTCAAATCCCAGTAATATACTATTACTATCAGGAAATACTAAAGCAAAGTCAGTTATACTGAACCCAACTCCAGGGCCTAACTGTACCAATGAATGCCTATAACCAACTGTGTATCTGTGACTAATCAATGCACAACACAGGAAACAACTAAATAACTCATTGCTTGATGCAAACAATATCAATTCTCACTTATTCACCACAACACTAAAATGTGCACATCACAACTTCAACCTAATAAATAATGGAGCAGTACTAAGTTGGTGTGAAAGTGACCAAACAGGTGATAAAATACTAGTACACTATCAGCCGGGATGTTCAATCTCAACAACAGAAGTCAAAATTAGCCTACTGCCTGTAGATTCACTACCAGCAGAATTCTAGCAATATATTTTATAACTTCATATCTCAACAATAATATTTGTGGTCTACCTGTGTATACTAGGACTTCTCTATCTCAATTGCCAACTGCTTATAGAATTACTACTAGCAGAGTTTCTAGCAATATATATGATAATTGTGTGCAATAATGATAACAATAGTTCTGTTCTACCTATGTATACTATGACTTCTCTGATTCTGTGACTACTTCTATTGCCAACTGCTTATAGAATTACTACTAGCAGAGTTCTAGCAATATATAATTTTATTGCTTCATATCTCAACAATAATATTTGTGGTCTACCTGTGTATACTAGGACTTCTCTATCTCAATTGCCAACTGCTTATAGAATTACTACTAGCAGAGTTTCAAGCAATATATTTGGTACATTTAATTTACTGAACCGTTTTGCCTTGATTTATTTTCATGTGAAGATTAACACTGATCAGCTTTAGACCTCACCTGACATTTAAATCAAGAGCAAATTGAGTGCCAGTGCAGTCAGAGGCCTATCAATTCCAATACAAATACAGCTGATCATGAAATATGTTAGTCAAATTACCTCTCCTACACAGAATGAATTGTTTCCTTTCCAATCCTATCCTCTTCAGAAATCTATCACATAGACAGCAATCAGCATAAATTACTACTTAATTACTACTAATAATGTAACAGCAGACGCTCGGACACTTTAGGACGAATCAGTCAACCCCAAACGGCGTTCGAATTGCACGGCTATCATATAGTAAAATCCCTTACTAGAGCGTGACGGTCATGTCAACTGCATGGGTCACGTGACTAACAATGGTATGGTTTTGATAAAGTACAGTTTTGGACCCAAACGCATTAATTTACACAAGGGATCTGTTAGAGATTTTTATTTATTTAACAAGAGAAGTGTTCAAGTACAATTTTTGTACATGTTAACTTCTTAATAACTGAAAATGAAAATCCGAACGAAACTCAAACCGTTGAACAACATCTGCAGGTGTCGAAAAAAGGTTTAACACAGCGTTTGTTCGAAAATTTACCTGTTTATCAATTTAATGTGAAAAATCAAGATAAACCAACAATGCCAGACCCTTACACGTAGCATACATCTTAAGCCACAAAAAAGGAATTACGGCATTGCCATAGGTTTAAAAGAAATGCATTTTAACAAAAGCATTTCACACTTAAAACTCGAAGTTACCTGATTTCGCGATAGTCACTTACAAAATAGCGTTGCACCAGTTGCACTGCTGACAATCAACGCGGCCCAAATTCTGGTCCCACAAACCATTGAATTGGCACAATTCAATAGTAAAAAAAAACATCGACATCGTCCGGGAACAGTTCTTCCTAAAAAAAAATCTTGAGAAATATTAATTTTAAACATCACTCTGGCTGAAACTAGTCAAAGTTGAAAACCTAACAATTTAATTACAAATTTTTCACCTAAATTGCAGAGACAAACAAAAATTACAAGAGGTTCCCTGGGGCCTAGGTGCACATCTGACAATGCAGTTTAAAAAGAAAGATTTAATTGGTATTTATGTTTTTCAAGGAAAAAACAAAGCTGAGCTGTTCTGTGAAGTCTCAAAAAGTGGACAAACAATATTTTTGACAAATTTTGTTCAAATCTCCCCATTCGGTCTGGAAATCAAAATTTTGATTGGAGCCCAAATGTACACCTCCTGAGTTCCTTTGAAAATAAGAGGCCACAAGGGGTCTTAATTGCTCACCTGATAAAATGGTCCAAAGAATGTCACATTCAGTTAGTCATCGTTAATCAACACTACAGAGGAATGAAGTCATGAAATTATTCACAACTCTTGCGTCCTTGTCAGATGATTATCATAGGTCTTCCTGACTGCTTATAATTGTATCAGCTCTAGACCAGCACTGCCAAACTTCCAAGGGTTATTATGTCACTGCAGTTTGAAATGCAAATTTTATGGAAAAACACAAAGGAATGGATTTGAACAAATTTGGACCTACCCATCCCCCCCCCCCCCCAAATTGAGCCAAAATTTTAAGATTCTGATTGATGGTTCTGGAGAAAAGGATTTTTAAAGAAATTCCCTCACATTGCACAAAGTTAAAATTTGTGCTTCCATAGGGAGTCCAAATATTAGCCTAGGGACTCGATTTGAACAAACTGAATCTGAGCCCCCTAAAAATGTTGCATACCAAATATGAAATCATTCTGACTGGCAGAGTTGAAGAAAAAGTTTGCTAAAGAAATGTGTTCTTATTGCAATAAGGTAAAAGGCAATTTTTTTTTTTTATCATTCGATTTTACTGGTCCTGGATGCTTCATATCAAATGACAGTTATCCGTTCCGTGTGGTTCGGAAAAGATGGGCGTTTGAAAATATTCTCTATTTTTAGCTCCTGGGTTTCCACAGGGACCATGGGAAATTCTTTTTCACATGAATCCAGCTCTGATGACCCAATAATACTACATACCGAATATCTTTCAAATCAGACCATTGGTTCAGAAAAGAGAAATATTGGGCAGGACCAAATATCTTGTCCCTCCAATTACGAAGGTAAATATTACTCAACGAACTTTGTTTGAACAAACTTGATTCTACACCTCAAAAGGAAACTCCATAAAAATATCAAGTCATTGTACCCACTGGTTCAAGAGAAGATTTTTCCAGAATTTTGGAGCATTTTCCTCCACCCCTCCGTATGGAGCATGGTAACTTATTTGAACAAACTTGAAATGCCATTATGATAAGGACCATGCATATCAAATTTGGTTCAATTTGTCTAAGGGGTTTAGGAGGAGAAGTCAATAATGTAATAATGTTCATGACGGACAGATGGATGGATGGACAGATAGATGGATGGATGGACGGACAGATGGATGACAGACGACGGATAGACAGTGAATACTTGAGCTCCTCCTGACTTTAAGTCAGGTGAACTAAAAAGTGAATCTGCATCACAAAAGTAAGTTCCATACCAGAAATCTAAGCATTATTGTGACTGGATAATGAGAAGAGGATTTTTAAAGCATTTAGAGCTTAATGGAGCATTAACCCCACCCCAAGGGGCATAGCAACTTTTGGTGAAAAAATCAGAAATGTAAACTCCACCCGCTGAAGATGGCAACAGGTTCATTTGAACAAAGTAGAAGAGGGTATACTCCAAAGATGGTCTGTGCCATAAATGAATGAATTTGACTCAGTGATTTTAAAGAAGAAAAGTTTCAAATTAGTTGATGGAGCACAAGAAAGATGATGACTTAGCATTTTCCCATTGCCAACAGTGTTAAAATGGGCATCCCTTGGCAAAATCAATAGGAATTTTTGGGACACCCCATGACAAAATCAATAGGAATTTTTGGGATACCTTGGATTCTACTGGGCCTAAGTAAGCTGCATACAGAAAAAAACAATATTCTAATCTGTGCAGTTTTTAGCTTAACTTGACAAAGTCAGGATAAGCTATTGCCATCATTTGTGCAGAAGTCTATTTGTCTGTGAGTCTGTTCACATTTTTCTTTAGCTCAGGCTACACCCCATAGTTCTTGTCTGATCGTCACAAAATTTCATATGCAGGTTTGGGGTCATGTCTAGATGAGAACGTCCCCTTTTGGTCGTGATCGGTCAATCATGTTGGTTGCCCGAGCCCAAAACCCCAAAACCATTAGCACAGTCTACAGGTCATATTTATGAAGGGATTTCATTGTAATTTGGTGGGATGCCTCTGTATAATGTCTAGATGAGAACGTCCCCTTTTGGTCATGATCTGTCAACCGTGATGGCTGCCCAAGCCCAAAACCCAAACACTTTTAGCACAGTCTGCAGGTCATATTTAATATGGAGGGATTCCATTGTAACTTGGTGCGGTTACTTCGTATAATGTCTAGACGAGAACTTCCCCATTTGGTCGCGATCTGTCAACCGTGATGACTGCCCGAGCCCAAAACCCGAAGACCTTTAGCACAGCCAACAGGTCATATTTATGGAGGGATTTTATTGTAACTTCGTAGGATCACTCCAGATAATGCCCAGATGAGAACGTCCCCTTTTGGACGCGATCATTCAACCATGATGGCTGCCCGAGCCTAAAACCTGAAAAACATTAAATAGCCTATAGGTCGTATTTATGGAAGGATTTCATTGTAATTGTTAGGTCGACTCCATATATTGCCTAGATGATGACATCCCCTTTTGGTTGTGATTGGTCAACTGTGACGGCTACAGGGGCCTGAAGTCCGATACAGGTCATATTTATGAAGGAAATTCATTGTAACTCCGTAGGATCACTCCAGATTATGCGCAGATGAGAACGTCCCCTTTTGGTCGCGATCATGCAGCAGTGATGGATGCCCGAGTTCAAAACCCGAAATCCTTTAGCATAGTCTTATAGATCGTATTTAATAATTTATGGAAGGATTTCATTGTAACTTGTTAGCTTGACTCCATATAATGCCAGATGATGACATCCTCTTTTGGTCGTGATTGGTCAACTGTGACGGCGACAGGGGCCCGAAGCCCGAAAACCTTTAGCACAGTCTACAGGTCATATTTATGAAGGGATTTCATTGTAACTTCGTAGGATCACTCCAGATAATGCCCAGATGTGAACATCCCCTTTTGGTCGTGATCAGTCAACCATGATGGATGCCTGAGCCCAAAACCCGAAAAACTTTAGTACAGACTACAGGTCGTATTTGTGAAGGGATTCCATTGTAACTTGGTAGAATGACTCAGTCGAGATGAGGACATCCCCTTTTAGTAGCAATTGGTCAGCCGTGATGGCTACGCAGGCCTGAAGCCCGAAAACCTTTAGCACAGTCTACATGCCATATTTGTGGAGGGATTTCATTATAACTTGATAGGATGACTCGTTTTGGAATAATTTCACTGTAACTTGGTAACTTTCGTTGACATACGTTAACTGTGAGGGCCACATACATTAATTGTGAGGGCCACGTTAACTCACCCCCAAGTTCTTTAGTATAGTTTACACCTCATATTATTTTTAGCTCACCTGACTGAAAGTCAGGGTGAGCTTTTGTTATCACTCTTTGTCCGTCGTCCTGCGTGAAGGTAGTGTTTGAGCCTCTTTCTCCTAAACCACTGGCCACATTTTAATTAAATTTCATGTAAGTAGTGGTTATATAGGGGCATTTTGATTTTTATGCAAATTAGGTTTCGGCTCATATTGAGCAGAGGGGTGTGGAAAAAATGACCAAATTTTTTGAAAATCTTCTTCTAATGAACCACCAGTAGCAGAGACTTGATATATGATATACAGAGTCCTTTTGAGGTTTAGAATCAAGTTTGTTCAAGAGAAGTTTGTTGGGCATTATTTGCCTTCGTTATGGGAGGGGCAAACATTTTGGCCACGCCTAAAATTTCTATTTTCAGAACCGTGAGGTCGATTTGAACCAAATTTGATATGAGATGATAATGGGTCATAAGTAGTTGATTGATGAAAAAAAAAATTTTCTCATTGCCCCGTGGGAACCTCTGGAGCTAAAAATAGGAAAAACCTTAAAACTGCCATATCTCCAAAACTACAAAGCGCAGAGAATTCTTATTTTGTATAAAGCTTACTTTTATCCAGTAGAATAGAATGGTTAAAAAAATCCCTATCGGTTTGATCACAAGGTACTTTTTTCAGGACTTTGAAAAGGTGCTGAGTCAGCACTTTTTTACACTGTAGGCAATGGGAAAAAGATTAAAAAATCTTCTTCTCCAGATCCAACAGGCAGAATCTTTTGATATTTGGTATGCAACATTGTGGGGTGGATCTGATTCAAGTTTGTTCAAATCGGCTCCCTAGATTCATATTTGGGCTCACTATAGAAGCTCGAATTCGAACTTAGTGCATTTCAGGCAAATTTTTCAAAAATCTTCTTCTCCATATCCAGCAGGCAGAATCTTTTGATATTTGGTATGCAATATTGTGGGGTGGATCTGATTCAAGTCTGTTCAAATCGGCCCCCTGGATTCATATTTGGGCTCACTATAGAAGCCCGAATTCAAACTTAGTGCATTTCAGGTAAATTTCTTAAAAAATCTTCTTCTCCAGATCCAGCAGGCAGAATCTTTTGAAATTTGGTATGCAACATTGTCGGGTGGATCTGATTCAAGTTTGTTCAAATCGGACCCCTGGGTTTATATTTGGGCTCAGTATAGGAGCCCAAATTTGAACTTAGTGCATTTCAGGCAAATTTCTTTGAAAATCTTCATCTCAAGATCCAGCAGGCAGAATCTTTTGATATTGGGTATGCACCATGCTTTGGGGGGTGAGATTCAAGTTTGTTCAAGCCAAGTCCCTGGGTTCATATTTGGGCTCACTGTGGTAGCCCGAATTATAACTTAATTCAAAATGAGGAATTTTCTTTAAAAATCTTCTTCATATCCAGCAGTCGGAATGTTTTGATATTTGGTATGCAGCATCCTTAGGGGGGTGAGATTCAAGTTTGTTCAAGCCATGTCCCTAGGTCCATATTTGGACTCACTGTGGGATCTCAAATTGTAACTTAGTTCAAAATGAGGAATTTTCTTAAAAAATCTTCTTCTTCAGATCCAGCAGTCAGAATGTTTTGATATTTGGTGTGCAGCATCCTTGGGGGGGGGGGGGGGGGGGGGGGGGAAGATTCAAGTTTGTTAAAGCCAAGTCCCGGGGTTCATATATGCCCGAATTATAACTTAGTTCAATATGAGGAATATTCTTTAAAAATCTTCTTTTTTTTTAGATCCACTGGTCAGAATCTTTGGATATTTGGTATAAGCTTTTCTTAGGAGGAGCAGATGCAACTTGTTGAAATCAATTCTCTGGGTTGATATTTAGGCTACCATGTCAGGTGAGCACCCTCAGGCCCCCTGGGTCCTCTTGTTATTAAAAACATAGCATACAGGGAACAGAACTTAACATATTCCCAATTATTACATTTCTTGTCTTATTTCATAATCCTTTCATAAACATTGAACCATTATCCTTTTCATCAAACACAACAACCGACAAGTTAAGCTACAGTGTTATTGACACTTTCATTTAAATAATAGTATTGCACCAAGTTAAACTTTCTTTAGCCTTCCATTGAGAGCCCACATATTAACCCAGGGACTTGATTTAAAGCAAACCCAAATCTAACACCCCTAGAGATGTCACCTACCAAATATGAAAGTATTCTGACTGGTGAATCTGATGAAGATTTTTAAAGAACGCTTCCTATATTGCATCAAGTTAAAATTTGAGCTACCACAGGGAGCTCAAATATTAACCTGGGGATTTGCTTTGAAGAAACTTGAATCTTACCCCCCCCCCCCCCCCCCCCCCCCCCCCTACACCCAAAGAGATATTGCATACCAAATATGAAAGCATTTTGACTGGTGGATCTGAAGAAGAAGATTTTTAAAGAAATTTCCACATATTGCACTAAGTTAAAATTTGGGCTATCATAGCGAGCCCAAATATTATTATTAACCTACGGACATGATTTGAACAAACTTGAATCTGCCCCCCATCCTAGAGATACTGAATACCAAATATGAAAACATTCTGATTGGTTGATCTGAAGAAGATTTTTAAAAATTATCCCCATATTGAACGAAATAAAAATTCGAGCTCGTGGGTCTGAAGAAGAAGATTTTCAAAGAAACTTCCTCATATTGCCATAAGTTAAAATTTGGACTACAAATATTAACCTAGGGACTTGGTTTGAACAATCTTGAATCTGACCCTCATAACAATGATGTATACCGAACATTAAAAGATTCTCACTAGTGGTTCTGAAGGACATTTTTAAAGAATATTCCCCATATTGCCCTAAGTTGAAAATTTGGGCTCCTGTATTGAGCCCAAATATGAACCAATGAGCTTTAACAAACTTGTATCTGTCCCCCCCCCCACCCCCCACCCCCACCCCCACCCCTTATGAATGCTGTATACCAAATATCAAAAGATTCTGATCATTGGTTCTAGAGAAAAGTTTTTTTTTTAATTTTTGCAAATATGCTGACTCTAACAGCATTTTTTCAATGCCCTCCACTGAACATCCCCAACATAACCGTTTGTAATTTTTTTTTTACCATTCAATTCTACTCTCCTAAGGATGCTTCATACCATATAAGAGTTCTCTGTCCCGTGTGGTTTGGGAAATATGGGCGTTTGAAAATATTTCTATTTTTAGCTCCTGGGGGTTCTCATGGGTATGCTGGAATTATTATTTTTTTTTTTTTTGCACCAATCAAGTATTTATGACCCATTAATACCACATATTAACTTTGGTTCAATTCGGGCCATTGGTTCAGAAAATAGACATTTTGGGTGGGGCCAAAAATCTTACTCCTCCCATTACAAAGGCAAATATTGCTTCACGAACTCTGTTTGAACAAACTTGATTCTACACCTCAAAAGGAAGCTCCATAACAAATATCAAGTCATTGTACCAACTGATTCATGAGAAGAAGACTTTTAACATATTTTGGAACATTTTTTTTCTCCACCCCCTCCCTATGGGGTTGGGCATGTTGAGTTAAACAAAAATGCAATGCCCCTTCGGGTCCACCACTCACACAAACTTACACTTGAATTGGCCCAGTGGTTTTGGAGGAGAAGACCAAAACATGGTGTTGACGGACGGACGAATGGACAGATGGAGAGCGTCAAGATCAGATCAGCTCAGCTTGACTTTGTCAAGGTGAGCTAAACACATGGCCCCAGGATTCTGACTTGTGGATCTGAAGAAGATTTTTAAAGATTTTTCCCCATATTGCACTAAGTTAAAATTCAGGCTCCCTTAAGGAACCCAAATATTAATCCAGGGACCCAATTTGAACAAACTTGAATACCCCCCCCCCCCCCCCCCCCCCCGCCCCACCCCCCCCCCCCACCCCCACCCGAGATGTTGTATACCAAATATCAAAAGAACCTGACTGCACGATCTGAAGAATTTTAAAGCTGATCCCCATAATTCCCAAAGTTCAGGCTCCTGTATTGAGCCTAAATATGAATCGAGGGCTTAATTTCAACACACAGGTACCTGCTCCCCTCCCCCGATGCTGTATATCAACTATATCAAATATCAAAAGATTCTGAACAGTGGTTCTGGAGAAGAAAATTGTTTTAATTTTTGCAAATATGCTGACTCAGCTTTTTTCCCCATTCCACTGGTCCTAAGGATGCTTCAGTATCATACCAAATAACAATTCTTTCTTCTGTGTGGGTTGGGAAATAAGGGCATTTGAATGTTTCTCTATTTTTGGTAGCTGGGGTTTCCACCAGGACCTGAACAATTTTGTTTTTTGCATTAATCAAGTACTTAGGACTCACTTATACTACATGTCAAATTTGGTTCAAATTGGCCCATCAGTTCTTTAAATACAAATTTTGGATGGGCATGTTCCCACGGAGAACCCAAATATTGACCTACAAACTTCCCTTAAACAAACTTGATATTTGGTATGGAACATCCCTTGGTGTTAAAGATTCAAGGCATTCTCTCTGGTGGTTCATGGGAAGAAGATTTTTAGGCTTTTGGGGCATTAACCATAGCCCAAAGATGGCAGCCACTTCATTCGAACAAACGAAAGGGTATACTCTAAAGATGGTCTGTGCAATATACATTTGAATTTTGTCCAGTGGTTTTGAAGAAGAAAACAAGTTTCCAAAGTTAACGGATGCTGGACACCAAGTGATGGTAATAACTCACACTGACTTGCAGTCAAGTGAGCTGATAATCAAATCCAGTGGGGTTGAGTAGTATATGTGCATGAGTGAACAAGTCCCTATTTCACATGAACCCCTCTTCCCGTGAGTTTTATCCCATAAGTAGCATATTCCCTGTTTACTCCCTAAATTATAAAACAATAAAATTGTAGACACACAGTTTTCTTTTGTAATCAAGTTCTCCAACCATGGTGCAAGGAGTTGTTAAAACTTTTTCTAAATCAAAGGTGCATTCTGTAAATGAATTGTCATTTCGAGCACACCATTTATCTTCTTCCTTTGATTTTCTTGAAAATTATTTCATAGTATCTCATCATCATCTGTCACACAGTCTGTTTCCATTTTCTCTTCATGTAACATGCACAGAGAACACTGGTCATTTTTTTGGTTTGAAAAAAGATATATTGTAATTCTCATAGAAGATCTTCCTGTACAAGTTTGAACTTACTGGTGGTATGTTCCTTTCTGCGCATTTTTCTTTATGTAGACTGTACATTTTTATGTGTACCCATACTATGTATGGTACACATAATGCCGGCATCCGGGGTGGCCATCCGTCGTCCGTCCATCCTTTGTCCGTCTGTCTGTCCATCCATCCGTCTGTCCATCCGGCATCCGTATCCATTTCTTTGGCTTTCGATAACTTGAAAAATATTGCTTGGATTGTCAAGTTACTTTATATTTG
Source organism: Pictodentalium vernedei (assembly GCA_031216915.1). Taxonomy (NCBI): domain Eukaryota; kingdom Metazoa; phylum Mollusca; class Scaphopoda; order Dentaliida; family Dentaliidae; genus Pictodentalium; species Pictodentalium vernedei. The sequence continues at coordinate 402,421,193 of CM062297.1, read as the reverse complement.
TGTTCAGGTTACTGATGTGCCGAGCTGTATAGTTTTTGGTGTAAATCTGTTATTTTGATCCTGAGATATTAACCCTTTAACCCTCAAATTGAAAATTCCTCCAATCCCTTTGGCATTCGATAACTTGAAAAATATTGCTTGGATTGTCAAGTTACTTTATATTTGTGTTCAGGTTACTGATGTGCCGAGTTGTATAGTTTGTGGTGCAAATCTGATAATTTGATCCTGAGATATTAACTCTTTATCCTTCAAATTGAAAATTCCTCCAATCCCTTTGGCATGAGATAACTCAAAAAATATCAATCCGATTGTCATGTTACTTTATATATTTATTCAGGTTACTGATGTGCTGTGCTGTATAGTTTTTTATGTAAATCTGATTATTTGATCCGGAGATATTAACCCTTTATCCATCAAATTAGACACTCCTCCAATCCATTTCTATATGTACCCATACCATCATGTATGGTGTACATAATGTCGGCATCCGTGGTGGCCCTCCGTCATACAGCTTTCTACTAGTTGCGCGTATGGGTACACATCTGACGATTTCATCGGAGAATTTTTAGCTCAACTTTGGCGAAGCCAAATTTGAGCTTTTGTCATGGCCTGTCGTCCATCTGTCCATTTGTCCATCTGTCCGTACGTCAACAATTGGATACGGCTCGGGCTAGAGCCGTATTTATGAACCGATCTTTACGAAACTTCTTGGCTACCTTTGTTATGACCGTGGGACGAGAACGAGTGTTTTTGGGTGCGGTCCAAAATTCAAGATGGCTGCCAGACGCCATTTTGTACCGATGATGCAGAAAGCTGTTTTTTGTACAGAACTTCCATATGAAAGCTCTGATTTGAATAATTTTTTGTATGAATGTTTAGTACCATGAGATACATTACATATCGTTCGGGTTTTTTTCTCGTGCTTAAATTATGCAAATTAGATTAACTTTGATTTATTTAGTGTTACTTTCGGCACTGTCAGTGCAAATGCCAATACAGCTCGGGCTGGAGGCCGCATTTATGAACCGATCTTTACGAAACTTCTTGGGTACCTTTGTTATGACTGTGGGATGAGAACGAGTGTTTTTGGGTGTGGTCCAAAATTCAAGATGGCCACCAGCAGCCATTTTGTACCAAAATTAGTGCAATCAATCTTTTGTACAGCACTTCTGTATGAAAGTTCTGATTTGAATAAATTTTTGTATGAATGTTTAGTAAAATGGAATACATCACATACAGTACAGGTTTTTTTCTCGTGCGGAAATTATGCAAATTGGATGAATTTTGATTTATTTAGTGTTACTTTCGGCACTGTCAGTGCAAATGCCAATACGACTCGGGCAAGAGGCCGCATTTATGAACCGATCTTTACGAAACTTCTTGGGTACCTTTGTTATGACTGTGGGATGAGAACGAGTGTTTCTGAGTGCGTTCCAAAATCAAGATGGCTGCCAGTGGCCATTTTGTACCGAAATTAGGTCCAATCAGTTTTTTGTCACAACTTCTATACAGCTCGTATTTATGAACTGATCTTCACGAAACTTCGTGGGTACCTTTGTTTTCACCTTGGGACAGGAATGAGTGTTTTTGGGTGCCTTTGTTTTATCACTGTGCTATGAGAACAAATATTTGGGGTTCAGTCAGACCCACTTTGGGACTCAAAGATTTCTTTTCTAGTTTAGCATCTGACTGTCACCCACCTTTACAATACTTTACCTATACATTTGTTACAGGCTACGGTCAGTATTTATGTACAGACTGTTACAATACTTTATATGTACCTTTGTTATCAGGTCATTACCTAGATGTTTGTCATTGCTGTGTCACATACTATACATGTACATGTCTTGACAAGTTGAGCTACAGTGTCATTGACACTTTCATTTTAATACTAAGGTCATTTGCAGTGTATTTGCATTGTGATTCTTTACGAGTGTAATGTGATGAGACAGTTGGGAATGATTTTATACGTTCATGTACAAAGTTCATTGTAAAAGGTGCCTTTTCATTTCCTGACAGTTTTTTACCCCTTTGGTCATGTCCAATGAAAACACCATATAAAGATCCTTTTAGGGCATAGTTCACAGTTTTCTTTCCAAAGTTCAACGTGTCCAAAAGAACTGTTTGATTTTACCCACCGAATTGTCCGACATTCCCTTGAAGTTCCAGCTTTGGTCGGCCTATCTTCTTCATGCTCTGCAATAAAACTCCTTTGTCTTTCATAACTGCCTAAACCCCAATAAAGATCAAATATTTGTTGTCTTTTATTTTCAGCAATTTTCAGACTGCATTTAAATTTGAAATTATCACATTTATGTGGCCGTACTTTCCTCATTTTCCGATTTTCTTCCTTTCTCTGTAGTGTATTCTTACCCAGTATTTCGCAGCTGTTTTCATTTGTTCCTTTTCCACATTTACGGAGTCGCTACCAGGCTCTTTCGAAATAATGTTGTTTTCCGTTCCAAGAGGTTTACAGCAGTTTTTCTTGGAGTGAAGCATGTTCTCTCTCCACCAGTGGCATCTCGTGAACACTTTCGTGGCGTGTGCATGAAAAACTGTGTAGTCTCTTGCCTACTTTGTTTGCTGATCACCGAGTCTAAATGTTTCTCTCCTTTAATTGCTAAACGAGCTAGTATTATTGACTTTTTAATTATAACCATGCCTGGAACAAGGTCAAAAGCTTGATTGTTTACTAAACTAGAGTATACACGTACACGAGTTTCAAACACATGAGCCACAGAGCGAAATTATGCATCTCTAATACTGGTACTGCAATATCCTGAATTGCGTATGCACCTGTAGCCGTTCTATTGGGTAAGAGCTGGCTCGTTTTTAGAACCCTACATTGACTACTGAATAATTGGAACAAAAAAACAAGTCTCAACTGCAATTAAAAAAAGTGTATTTTATTTTTAACCAAGCAAAATTTCAACTCAACATAAGTATAAACAAAAACAACTTAAAAGTATAATAAATTATCAAATACTGTGTGGAACTTTTTATTTGACCTTATTTCCAGTCCATAACTTAGCGATTGAGACTATTTACCATCTTAGACCTTAACTGCTAAGCTTTACATGAAAATTTAGATCCCGAGCCAAACTATTGTAGCCGTCCCCACCAAGGGTTTAAACTCAAAACATTAAACTGGCTGAAAGCCATTTCAATGAAAAGAAATAAATTCTATATCGCAGCACCAGAACTCTCACACAGTTGCAATCATTACATATGATTTCAAAGACTGTTTTTTTTTTTTGTTTTTGTTTTTTTTTTTTCATAAATTTTATTTATTCTAAAGAACATGTACACTGGCAATAAAAACAAAGATATCACAGATACCGATGTACAGAAAAAAAAACAAAGACATGAGATCAGACAAAGAAAACCCAGAAGAGCCCCCTCACTATCCACTATTCCCTCCCCCACCCCCCCCCCCCCACCCCACACAAACACCAACCCCACCCCCCTCTAAGAGCAAAAGGAAAGCGGACGGAAAAACACATACGAAACAAACGTTGAGAGCACTCACACGACAAACACTATGTACCTACTAAAAGTGGAAAATATGAAAAGGAGGTTAAAAAGGACAAAACCAAGGAATCACGGGAGAGGGTACAAAAATCTGTAGCAATAAGACAATACTGGGAGAAACTAGGACAAGAGAGATGCGAAAAATCAAGCCTAATACGGTTACGCAAACGGCCCAGAAAATAAGGCAAAATAACGGGGACTGCGGTGTCTCGAAGGAAGCGAAGATCATTACGCTTTCCCCAAATTGCAGACACTGCCTCAGTGAGAAGACACAAACAAGTGGCAGTGACAAAGGAATCACAACCGGGAGGAAGGGTTAAGAACAAAATTGTAGCCTGATTTGGAAGGATAACAGACTTCACGAGACCTGTGATCCAACGGAAAACCAGATCCCATAAAGGATGAACCAAAGGACAGCTACAAAATAAATGACAAGAAGTCTCGGTAACGTTAAGAGGACGACAAAACCGACACTTATCATCACCAGAAAGACCAAATCGAAGAAGGCGCGAGCCCACAGGAAGAATATCATGAAGAAACTTCCAAAAATGAACTCGGCAAAAGGGGTCAAAAAAGGGGTGATGGAGATGACTCCAAGTGGAAGCATAATCAACCAAACGATTCATCACCACAACCCGAGGGGAAACAGTATAAACAGTGACCATCACCGTATAATACTGCCGGGAGGATAAGGTAGTAAAATCATATAATGTAGCAGAACTACGGAAAGCCTGAAAGGCTAACCAACAGTCAGAATAGAAACGGGGCTTCCAAATGTGTGTATGTGGAAAGGAAGCAGATGCAAAAGAGGGATCTAAGGACTGCAAAGAGAAACCCAACCAATATTTCACAAAGGGTTTCCACTTGGCAATACATTCGGGATTTAGAAGAGCTCGAAGATGAGAGAGCCGAAGAGCTCGGATCTTAGCCGCAATATTAACAATACCAGTACCACCTTCAAGTTTTGGTAAATACATGGTAGACCTGGGAAGAGGTTCGACCTTGCCATTCCAAACAAAACATAAAATTGCACGCTGCAGCAACTTCTGGTAATGTACACCCATTGGAACAACGGAGCAAACATACCACAATTTGCTAGCAACATAGCAATTAGCAATAGTAATGTGCCCAAAAAGCGAAAGAGCACGTCCTTTAAAAAAACCTAAGGACTTCAATATCTTGGCTACAAGAGAATGAAAATGATAATCCATCGTGAGCGACAGACCAACGAATGCCAAGAATACGGAGATTGTCAACCCACGATATACCAAAAGGATGATCCGACCGGGTACGCATTTACCGAAAAACATACCCTTAGTTTTAGTAAGATTGGGTTTGGAACCAGAAGCACGTCCGAAATGATGAGTCCAATACAGGAAACGCTGGATCGAACGTTCCGAGGTCAAGATACCGGTTACTATTGTCAGCATAGAGGGAAATTTTCGCCTCATCTAATCCGCCGGGGATAGGTAATACCCTTAATATCCGGGTCCTTCCTTACCAGAATAGCAAAGGGCTCCAGACATAAAAACGTATAAAATAGGAGACAAACTACAACCCTGACGTACCAACCTAGTTACTGAAAAAGGCTCGGAAGGCGAACCAGTAACAAGCACGCTAGAAGAGATATCAAGGTAAAGTAGTTGTATCCACTGGAGAACACGATCTCCAAACCCGAATGCTTTTAATAAGGTTTGAAACAAATATTGATGACTAACCCGATCAAAAGCCTTGGCCTGATCTAAACAAACGAAGGAACAAGCCAACTGGTTTCGCTAGGCATAATCAAAAATATTGCGCAATAAATGAACGTTATCAAAAATAGTACGTCCGGGAACACCACATGTCTGATCCGGATGTACTAAAGAAGCCGTTACAGACTTTAACCGATTTGTAAGAAGTTTACTTAAAATTTTATTGTCACAATTAAGTAAACTGATGGAACGATAATTAGATACGAGTTCAGGGTGGGCGGGATCTTTCAACAAAAGAGTAATGAAAGACAATCGTTGCAAAGAGGTTAAATGACGAGTCTCTAAGCAAGATTGATAAAGCCGCAAAAGCCACGGGGATAAAACGGATGAAAACGTTTTGTAAAATTCGACAGTTAATCCATCGGAACCAGGTGCTTTATTTTTCAAAAGATCGGAGATAGCCTTCTCAATCTCATCCACCGTAATATCATCCTCTAAGGCTTCAGCGTTGGAAGAAGATAACTGCGGCAGATCGGTCAAGAATTCATCAGCGACCACAGGGTCAATAGGCTCTTCTGAAAAGAGATCCGAAAAGTAACAAACAAAAGCCTGGGAAATTTCAGCAGGAGATTCAACGAAAGAATCATCCACAAGAAGTTTTTGAATTGATTTTAACTTGGCCCTGTGAACTTCCAATTGTGAAAAATACCAAGACAGTTGTTCCTGATTATCAAAATACTGAGCTCTAGAATGAATGATGGAGCCATGAGCTCGATCGGAAAGTAATTCTTGAATAAGACACAGAACTGTCACTAAATCATCAGAAAAAGAACCAGGATTTAAAGATTCGGCCGAAAGTAAATCGCGATAATGGGAATTTAGTTCCCTTAATCGATCACGAGAGACTTGAGCCTTTAATTTACAAAAATTTTGAATAAAATTTTTAATTTTCAATTTAGAATCCTCCCACCAAGCCAAAACATCAGTGACAGGACGAGATGTTAAAGTTTTCCAAAAAACTAAAAATTTTTGGCAAAAGTCCGAATCAGAAAAGATAGAAGATTTACATTTCCAATAACCAGGCTCTAAAGAAGGGGGAGACTGGGCACCGTCACAGTGGAAAAATACAGCATTGTGATCAGAACAACTGACCAACTGACCGAATGTATGACAAGCAGGTAATAAGGAATGCGAAATATAAAAACGATCAAGTCGCATTGCGACACCTAATCGTCGCCACGTAGTATTAATAGTAGTGGGATGAAGATGACGGTAAAGGTCACGGAGATGAAATTCACCTAAAATTCTGTGCCATTCTGGCACGAAGGGGCAAAAAAGGACATTACCACCTACCTTATCCAAGGAAATGTCTTCAATAAAATTAAAATCACCACCGACAATAAGAGGGAAAGAGGACGTAAAAAAGGGAAGTAACCCTATAAAAAAGGGCTTCCTATCAACATAAATATTAGGGCCATAAACGTTGATGAAACGATATGATGAATCATCAGTGGATAAATCCAGAACAATAAAACGGCCGAATGGATCTAAATGAAAATGGAGAACGGTAAACGATAAGGCTTTGGAAATCAGGACCCCAACCCCTAGACTATCGGTCGTACCAAAAGACCAGAAAGCCTTATAATTAGACAAGAAAGACTCAACTTTCTTACCCATAGATAGATTATGAACGTGAGTCTTTTGGAGAAAAACAATATCAAACTGAGGATAAGCAAGAAAATCCCGAAGAGACGAAAGTCTGCCAGACGAACGCAGACCATTCACGTTAAGGGAAAGACACCGCATAAAAGAGGATAAAAAGCATCCTGATGCTGAAACCAAATCAGAGACAGAGAAAAATGATGAACCAATAACCCCAAATGGGAAACAAGCACATCACAAAACTCAGTCAATGAAGGGGAGACAACACAAAATAGCTTATCATAGACCGATAAGGAAAACCCAAAAACAAAAAACAAACCAAAGAGAACCCATTGGGAAAACCCAACCCCAAAAAAGGGGAAGGGCATCATAAGGGAAAAAGATAACCCAAAAACAAAAGGCAAACCAAAGAGAACCCATTGGGAAAACCCAACCCCAAAAAAGGAGAAGGGCATCATAAGGGAAAAGGAGAACCAAAAAACAAAAGGCAAACCAAAGAGAACCCATTGGAAAAACCCAACCTCAAGAAAGGGGATGGGCATCACACAAGGAAGGGAAGAGCAAAACAGGACAAAAATAAGGGCAATAATAAACGGGACAAAAATACACATAAATTCATTTCGACACCGAATCCAAAACAAAGGCAAAGAAAAGAGATGAGCGAGTGACCCCAAAGGGGAGACAAGCACACCACAAAACTCCGCCAATGAAAGGGAAATAGCACAAAACAAAAATAGATGTTTAAAGCGAAAGCAAGAAGAAAAGAAAGAAAACCCCCAAAAGAGGAAAGAAAATTCAAGAACAAAAAATCGACCGGACCCAAAACAGAGAAAGTACATGAACAAGCGCCCCCGAAGGGGGGACAAGTACACATAAAAATCCCTGCAAGGGGTAAGGAACAAAAAAGAGAGAAAAAGGAAAAGGAAGAAAGGAAAAAACACAAAAGGGCAACAAAGGGTATAAAACCCCCAAAAATAAAGAGTCCCCAAGAAAAGAAAAAAAACACGGGAGAGAAGAAAAAGTCCAAAACAAAGAAGTGTAAAAATAACCGTGCCAGAAAACACCGCAAAACAAAGGAACAAAAGGCTTTGGAAGGGTCAAAAGTACACCAAAAATTCAAAGCAAAGAAAAGAAAACTACAAAGGGGAATTTTCCAGAAAACTGGAAAATATATGGGATGCCAAACCAGCTGAAAGCTGAACAGTGGCAAGAGAATAGCAATCAAAGAAAGTAATTCACTCGCCAACGCATAGGTTACAGTCAGTACCAAGCAGAAATAAACACAATAAACAAAAATAAAGAAATAAAAATAAACACAAAATAATACCACAAAAAAAAGGTCGAACACCACCCAAGGCAAGCAAAAACAGAAAAACAACCCCGTAATGCAAAACAAAAAACAATATAAAAAGACAATGAAGAAGATCAGCAGGGCAAGTGTCTCGGGAAGAGTTGCAAGTACCACTGGATTCATCACAGTCAATAAAGAAAAAACAAACAGAAGGACAATGAAGAATAACAGCAGAGCAAGCGTCCCGGGAAGAGTTGCAGGCACCACTGGATTCATCAGAGTCACAAAAGAAAAAACAAACATATAACAAGACAGACACAAAAACCAAACAAACATCAAAGCATGCAAAGTAAAACAAATGAGATGCCAGACAGCAAAAAAGTCAGGCGAGATAAAATGAAAAGAGGAAAACAATAAATAAGAAAAAAGAAGTAGGACAGAACAAGAAAACAAAACCCGATAAATTAACCCACCCCACCAAGCCAGCCAAGGATCGTAAACCGGCATGCCGACAGCACTCAAAGAGAGCAATCGGCACACAGGCGCACAAACCCCGACTGACAATAGGCGAGGAAAACAAACACCCGAAGGTCAAAGGAATATTAAAAATTGGTGGGCAATCTCGTAGTCCATGGACAGAAGAAGGGTCAGTAGCCGGATGGTGAAAGAACAAGATAACAAACTATCCATTAGGAGGGTCAACCTCGCCTACCTCTGGAGAAACACCCTCAGGAGGGTGGGCAACGGCCAGAATGCTCTCAATGTTTAAATCCACCCACGAGTTTAGAGGCAGAAAACTTGACAACGGAACGGTGAGAAGAAGCATAGGGTTGAGACCGAGTCGAAGGCTTTCTCTTACGATGTGAACATCGCAAACCAGAGAAGGAACACCAGCCGCCAAATCAGGGGTGTCAGGAATGACTGACACAGGATCTCCAGAAACCTGCGAACCCAGGCCACCACCCTGACTACCCTCCTCCATTTCCTCATCCGAGGAAGAGAGAACAAAATCTCCAGCAATATCTTCCAGGTCAGAGCACTCTGAAACATCTTCAGAGTGAAGCGAACCCCCAGCGGGCAGGGGAGAAGGCAATGAGGGGGAAACAACACCATCGAAATGGCTCATCCCCACCCCCAACCAGACCAGGAGCACTCCCACCCACCTCCACCCCCAAAGCTACAACCGAAACAGGGAGTGACGACACAGAGGTACGCCGATGAGGATGTACCTCAACCGCCACAATGTCATGAGACACAGAAGCCTCGTCATCCAAAGGCAATGAGGCAGCAGGCACAGAAGATGAAATGTCCGCACCTGGATCCCCAGAAACAGGCGGATCTGAAACAGCTGGTACAAGAGTATCTTTGATCACATCCGATGGAACGGTAACAGTCTGGCTCACAGAGGGAGAAACAGAGTCAGCACTAACAGTACGAGCTGCATGTAAACGGGCCTTAATAGCATTAATGGCCTTGTCAGTCTCCGAAGTATCAACACAGGAACGATTCACAGAAGGTGGAACATCGGTCATCCTCTTCAACTGCAAAAGCAGTTCGTGGGGGGTGGGGAGAGGGGGGGGGCATCTCGCAAAGTCACGGCATAAGTACGATTAGTACCCAGATTAAAGTTACATTCCTTCCTCAAGTGTCCCTCATTGCCACACAGTAGACACAGTGGCGTCTGGCCAGGTAAAGTGAGTAAAACAGTCCAACCAGCAATGCAATGTAAATGGGGGATACGTTGCACATCCCCCAAACTGGTAGTCAAATGAATCGTAAGCAGTCCGTTATAAATGGTACAATCAAAAGAAGTCATAGTGTGGATAATAGACGTCACGGATCCAAATGCCGAAAAAGCCACTTTGACCTCGGAATCAGGAACATGAATGGCAGCCAATGGACACGAATGGCTACCGATTGCGCAACCCATGTGGACACTTTACAAACTCTGCGTCGATCAGTGGTTGTAATTTGTTGCAGCTTAGAAAGTTTTTTGCAGATATCTAAATGGTTCACGACCACATACCACTCAAATATCGGCTGAAGCCGATAAATCGCCCAGATACTGCCATCAGGCACCATAGGAAGAAGTGTATTGTAAAGCTCCCGGTCAGTAACCTGAAGCGGGTTACTCCCCTGTACGGTAAACTTGAAAGTGCATTTTTTATAAAAGAAGGGCGTGTGAGCCAGCTCCATGGCAGTATGAATGCTAATCAAATCATCATCATAAGAATTCAATATAGAATGAAGAACAAAATATCAGGAACAAACATCGGTAATAAGAAACACAAAAGCTGGTACTTCCAGGTAGAATATAATGAAAAATGGAAACAGTCATTTAAGGTTTAGAACAACAACACAGTAACATCACGCTTCGAGACATGATGAGTGTGTGTGATATTACAGGCCCCATAACACTACGCGCTAGAATGAACATGAGTCCTGTTTGATTATTTCCTGTCATTGTCGTGGTTACAATGCACTGTGGTATGACCCCCCCCCCCCCCCCCCCCTATCCCTCGGCTAACCCTTTGGGATATTCCCGTGGCATAGTGCCTCCCCCCCCCCCCCCCTCACTTAAGTGGAATTCTCCCACGACTGGGCCGGATTCCTGTGCATGGTGTTGGTAAGTAGGTCTAGTGGGCCTGTCTGTTGGGAGGTTAAGACCATATGTTTTCTCACAAAAAATAATCTGTGCGCATGAATTAATCATCCGTGCAGACGAAAGAATAATTTGTGTAAACAAATTAACAATCTGCGCGCGCGGATTACTATTTTATGCGTACTGATAATTTTTGGTAAAAAAACATATGGTCTTTTCTCTACCAACGCCCTTCCCCACCCTCTCTCGCCCGCTGTCTGAACATACAGATGCACTAGACAAACTTACCAATGCCATGCATGGGAATCCAGTCCAGTGGTGGAATTAGAATCCTTACTTGGATTGGGACGATTCCAATTGGGGATGGGGATCGATGTGCCATAGCTATATCCCGAAGGCCGGATACAGGGAAGGGAAGGTATAGGCCAGTGTATCACCCCCTCCCATTGGGGGGATCCAGGCAGTGGAGGCTCTGGAGACTTTTCTGCAATGGGGTGGGGGTTGTGCAAGTTGGGGACATGCTTTCCATTAATAGGGTGGGGGGAGAAGTCCATAAAGTATCATATCATTACATTCTTGAAGCAAGAGCAAATGTGGGAGGTTTGCTGGAGGTTTTTTTTCGGGGTGGCGGATTCAATTTCTTAAATCGGGGAGGAGAGGCCCACCTTCTCTCCCGGGGTGGGGGGGATTCTACTCCGGATAAAAAAAATTATCTGTGATATCAAATGAAATCTTCTGGTGCTTTTAGGGTAAATCTTCACATTTTTGTACGTCGAAAATCATGAAACATATTTTTTAAAAAAATACGTTTATGAACGTATATGGCTCAAAAGTATCTGCATCCAAACTTGCAAATGGATATGTTCATCATCAGCTGAATTTTGTATAGAAATAAAGAAAAGAGAACCAGTGTGTGTGTAAGAGAGGGTGTGTGGATGTGCCAGTGATTGACAGGGGGGGGGAGGGATGGGGGCAAAGCCAATGTTTTGGTCATCCAATCAATGGCATATTTTGGTTCCTGTACCAGTTTATTTAATGCTATTTCAATGATTGCTTGTTTCAGTGATTCAGTGATTCTGAATTATCAGGTATGCAATGAAAATTCATTCGTGACAAAGTCTGTCAGTTCTTATCATCTTCTTCCTTCGCATCTGCCAAACAACAGGTAAGGAGATCCCGTTCGGATTTTGCGATAAATTTCCAAAAGGATTCCATCAGAAGATCACTGCAAACGTGGCTTTCTCCGTGAATAAGTGTAACGGTGAATGCTTCTGAGAGTTTCAGAGTTACATCCTCCAGTTCTTTCAGTAGGATTCATGCGACTGATTGCCAGTTGCTGGGCCCATACATTGGTTTTACCAAAGGCACACATTCTTCTTCTCCATCGCTTGACCTAGCAAAAAATGCTGGCCAAAAGGCAGAGTACACTTCCCGCGATACCCCAGTGGCACCCGTGGCCATTTCGTCATGAAAGTTAAAGGTTATCTGTCAATCCAATATATCTGGGGACATGAATGCCTGTATCATGTCTGCAAGAACCTTGCATCTGTAAACTGTTATCCCTACTGGTGTTTTTTCTATTAATACCAAGCGATTTTCCATGTCTTGTTGATTCATTAACCCCGGACTTGGTTGCGCACAACATTGAAAATTGATTTCAGTCTGAAGTGCCTCTTCAGTGGGTTGGACAATCACATCAAGACTGTGCTGTTGATGTGATACATACGAACCTGGTTGCATCATTACTACCTATGGTGGAGTTGAATGACCTTGTCAGGTTCCATTATCGGATTACCACATACGTAGGTTCTAAGATCATTCGACCAGTGTGTGTCTGAAAAGTTTTCAACAATAATGTGGATGACAATATTGCACCACTTAAGCTACATTCACTAGAGAACTGTGAAACACATAATTCATCCTTCAGTGAAGGTAACACTTCTTTCTGAGAAATGCGGCTGTGAGGTGGTTTCGTGTCAAAGGAAGACTTTACATTTTCTTGAGAAAATTGTCAAGTCTCTCTCACCATTTCAGGTTCATCCGTTGCAACGGTTTCTTGTACATTATATTTTACTGTGCTTTCAAGTGTGGTATCAAAAGTTGTGCTGCATGATCCAAGGCTTACTTCATCGGCACTGATCGTGGTGATATCGGAAGTGTCTTTACTTATTAATCGTCTACGTTTTCTCAAACGATTCTTTGTCGGAGTCTTAACTATTTTTGTATCACACGAGAATGACAGTTCATCTTCGTGGCTGGGCTCAGCTTTGAGAACATTTGAACATCTGCCTCGCACAGATTCAGTATCACTTTTAATTTCCAGCGCAAGAAGTTCATTTAGATCCTCAGTTGGTTTCATTAGCACATAAAGTCTTAAAATTTTCAATTTCGTTGCCTTATACAAGATACCCAACAGTTGTATGACCATCAACCTCTCGACTATTAAAATCTGTAACCTCAAAGGTAAAATCTTCGATCGGACCTTTCATAGAAGTTCCAGATGGAAAAATATCTCCTTTCCCAACTCAACTATATCATCAGAAACAGATGATTTTGACATGATTGGTTCCCTAGTTCCACCCCACTGCACCTTTTCTTTGCTGAATATACGTTTTTGTTTTATTATCCCAATGTTTCCACCCCAATTTGATCTTTGTTGTGAATTTCATAGCATTGTTGTTACCCATACTTTTCAAGGTCTTCACTGCTTGTTGCCACCTTTTTGCATTTCTAAAAGGTCTCTTACAACCCGTCGTGGTGCTTAGAGATCGTGCGTCCTCGGAGTTCTCATCAGGCGTAGCGTTGTCGCAGGATGAAAATTAAATCGCAGCGGACGTAAGTAGTGAGTACTTTATGAGTAGGTGTGTCGTGCTCTAAACGTGGGGCCCGCAAGTGGTCTGTACGCCTTTTTGGAAGTAGAAAGAAGTATGTGTGCGACACAAGTATAGATCGTACGTGCTCCTGTGAGTGAGATAATAGTACGTGTATTGCAAGTGAAGCGTACGTTTTCAGAAATCGTACTCACGAAGTAAGAGAAATGTAAGAGAAACGTAATGAGCACGGAAGTGTTAAGCACGACACTCGTGCGTAAAATTGGTGGAACGCACGGATAATCAAAATAATATAAAAGGGAGCACCGAGTCTCTTCATCATTCACTGTTTTGGCTTCAAAATGGCACTTCCAAGAAGGATGCGCCATCGACTTCTACAGCTGCTAATGCTAGAGGAGGCCGAAGATCGTGACGCAATGCTGGCAGTGGTTGCTCGGGATCGCCTGCAAAAGAGGCAAAGGAGAAGGAAGCGTTATTGGGTGAAGCCATGGCTGACCAGAAGGCCTATGTTTGGCCAGTATGCGACGCTGTTCCAGGAGTTGACGAACAGTCTGCTGGAGACTACTTTGGGTTCATTCGTATGGATAGGAACGTGTTTGCTGAGGTGCTTCAGCGTGTAGCTCCCCGTATCACCAAGGGTACCAGGTAAGATTAATGATCACCGACACTGTGTATAGCATTGCTTTTAGGATATATTTACATTTACACACTAACTCTTTTGTGTTTTTCGGGTGTTCATGGGTCGTGAACACCCGGTCAAACAATAGAAGTCTATTGATCGACCGGGTGTTCATGTTCCATGAACACCTGTGGAACATGAACACCTCTCCTGTCTAACACCATTAGCAGACGACATTTAAAATACTGTTTGCTGAAAAACTAAAAAGTTTCAATTTTTAATTCCGAAACACAGTTTATGATCCCTCATTGGAGCGAGCTTGTACAGCTTGTTCCAGTGAGGGGTAATAAACTATGTTTTGGAAGCAAAAATTCAAAAAAAAAATAATTAATTTTATTTCTACAGTTTGTCCTTCAAAAACATAGCTTATGGCCCCTCATTGGAACGAGCTTGTCGAGATCATTTCATTGAGGTGTCGTAAACTATGTTTTGAAAGCAAAAATTGAAGAAAGAGAATTAATTTTTTCTTCTTCAGTTGTTGCCTCCAAAATATAGCTTATGACCCCTCATTCCCTGTGGCACTTGTGGTGCTTTGCGCATCTGACTCCACACCTGAACCTTCTTCTTCTCCTCCTTCAGCCCTTTCTCCTTCTCTCTCCTCTTCAGCTGCTTGTCTTTCCCTCTCTTCACTTCTCCTTCTTTCTTCTGTTTCATCATCCTTGTTCTTCTTCCTTTTTCTGCTAGCTACTTTTGTCTTTGGAGCCATTGTGCACACTGCCGACGTCGACTTTGAACTGAGAGCAGACTGTTCGTATCAGCTGTGATATAGGTGCACGATGCACCTAAGCAAGAACTTGTGACGCACTTTTATCGTGCTGGTCACGTGCGTCGTCTTCGTGTGACGCACTTCACAAGTACGGTAGTAGTACTCGCCACGCACTTTGAAAGTAAGATAAACGCACGGAGGAAGTGCGCTCACCCCCCTTTTTGTTAACACGTACATTGAAAGCATTTGAATGTTCGAGTCTCTTGCGTGGTAAGTACGTCTTCGTGGTAAAATACCCCGGAATTTCTGCATGCTTTTCCTGCGTTACACGCACGCCTAGCGCACTTACTCAGTACTTTTGTCTTGCGTGCTACGAGCGTGCTCCAGGCGTTCTAATTGTCGCAGACAGGTCATAGTGAAAAACTGGCCGGCCAGTTTTCGGGTTACGTGCTTTGCGTCGGGTTTGCGTCCACCAAAAAAAGTACGTTCCACGTGCGTGTATCTTACTACTTGGCCAATTTTTTGCACGCAAACCGCTCGTAGAAGCACGCACGACCGGTTGTAAGAGACCTTTAAGCTTTTGACCAGTTCTTTCACAAGGGATTCCTTTTCCTTAACAGCACTTTGAGGTGTGCTACAAACACAGCGTACTGCCAAGGGGTCGCCATACACTGGAATATATTGTGAGAGCTGTGCTTCAGACATCGCTCGTATTGCAGGTTCATCTGTCTGGAAAAAAATACAATCAGTGAGAGCGCATAGATGGCCTGTCTAATTTGAAGAATTATTAACTTTTCTGTATATATATATATAGCACAAGGCATTGCAACTTTCCCTTTCAGTTTTAAAAAAGACTATCTAAAGTTAGTAGTATTGTGCATTTGAGCCCCCGTTGGACAGGGGTACACGATTCACCCAAAAGAAGCACAAAGGACCCAAACGTGCCTAATAGAACCCAAAAGATACCACAGAGAACCCAAAAGAGAACATAAAGAACTAAATGAATCACTGGTTAGAAATTGCGATACACTGGCTGTGATGTTTCCACAGAACAAGAAAAAAAACTTACAAAGTCCGACTTGTGTAGGCATAATTATCTACTGGGCCAAGCATTCAGCTCGGCTGCGTAGATTTGATTGCTAACAATTATTTTTGGACCGCTAGCCACATCAACTGCAATTTCAGACATTTCGACCGCTATAAGTTCGGACCGGTAGAATAGGAACCCGCGAATGTGTGGTGTGGGAGAGGAATTGTAAAAACAGTAACCCATGGTCCAGATTTAACTAGTAATGATGTTTGAAATCAGTCAGAAACAAAATACAGGGGAAGATCGAATGCATCGTGTCCAGCAGTCTTTGTCACAGCCACCACAGAATCACCGAGAACAGGAGTTTTGGCCCTCATTTAAAAAAATTACCTGACCCCAATGAGACGAGAATAAACACCCTAATGTGCTTTCTCACACCATGCCGTTGCGCAGCTCGGTTAATGCTGCACATCATAATGTATGCATCATTGGATCTGCCCTGTTACCCCACCCCCCCCCCCCCCCCCAATATTTTTACCCCAAATTTCCATGGCCCTGCTTTGGATGTTTACAAAACAGAGGGAATAGGATTACAAATTGTGTTTGAAGTCTTAAATGATCCAAACTTTGTGTTGTTGTTTATTGTTTCTTCAACAGTTATTTCTACCCCACAAAAAAATTATTTGACCCGGCGGCCGTCTGGGGTGTTGGAGGGAAATATTACTGTGTATGTTGTGTGGAGGGGGGGATGCACTTATGCACCATAGATTAGATGAAACACTGCTGCTTCCATTGACTATCTACACGTTAGATAACTGCAACAAATAAAGGCGGGTACATGTTGGGGAGGGGGATCGGCATAGTCGACTCATCGAGTAAAAGCTTGTCTCGGCAGACAGTGGGATCAAAGTCCATTCCAATTAATTACAAATCTTGAGTTTACAGCATCCAACAATGGAAGTAGTATGTCACGTACCCTGACAACCCATTTTGGGGGACCTAGGAAGTGATGTCACAGTAACGTGACTGGGGCCGCCATCTTGGTTGTCATGGGTGAGCGTGTGAGCGACCACCTTGTGACATCATCACTATTGTGGAGAGTGGTGTCTGTGCACACGCACAGCACATGTTGTTAGGGTAATACGCGTTTCCGCCGACCATGTTGTACCCTGGGCACCTCATGTGACCCCAGAAACCAAAATGATGGCCCCCAGGGTACAACATGGACGACGGAAATGCCAAGAGGGCGGTCCCAGTCACGTTACTATGACATCACTTCCTAGGTCTCCCACTAGGTCTCCCGAAACAGGGTCATCTGGGTACGTGACATACTACTAATGGAACATCTTTTATAAACATTCACGCAATTGTCTTGGCTGATGGGCCACTGGAATCCACATGTGGTGTCTTCTTTTATTTTTGGAGGGTGGGGGGGGGGGGGGATTATGTCGCCCCTGTGCTTGTGACAGTAAGTAATAATGGTATAAGATATATTACTTGCCTAATATTATGTATTTTTGTGCTCGTTTGTTTTTGCCTACATTAGTAGGTGCCACATAAGGTCCCCCTTCCCCGCCATCAATATATCCCTTCCACAAATGAAGCCCCCCCCCCCCCATGCACACCCCATGACCAAAAGCGTGTCGCTTTCCAGATGACATTCTACAAACTGAGCTGTTGCACGAATGTGATCGCACATTTCCTGTTAGATCGCGAATCTTCAGAAAACAATGATGTCATTACTATAAATATTTGGAGTAAACAAACCACGGTTCACTTTGCCGATTTGTAAGCAATTATTATTTACATCATGCATATTTCAGACGGCTGTTATTTATTACCTATTACATTTTTGGTGAAATATATTTTGGGGAATTGACGTTTGCACTGTATCTCTGGCATTTTAATCGCATAAAACGATTATAAAATCGCTGATGTATGGCTTTTACTGTTATTCGTACTTTTACTGAGTACGATATGTTCCCCGGCATGTTGGTTACGTCCCTTTATTCCGAAGATCCAATACTCCGAAGGTCTGATATTCTGAATATTATTGTCTAGATTCGTTATCAGGATCTAAACAATAGTGTTTGCGTCCTTGCAATGTTTTTTTTTTGTTCTCGCTACATCATCACAATCCAGCAATGCATTTGGTGGATTTAACCATGTCTTGTGAGGACTTGTTTGTCACTGCTTGCCCCTTTTAACAAAAGAAACAAGAGGCCCCAGGGGGTCTGAGGGTGCTCACCTGACATGGTAGACTAAATATCGAACCAGGGACTTGATTTGAATAAGCTGCATATGCCCCTCCTAAGAAAAGCATATACCAACTAGATGAAGCAGTTGTGCCCACACAATACACAGGATTTTTCCTTCTATTTTCAGTTCCTGCACTTCTACGTCCCAAAATTGAGATAAACGCATAAAAAACAGATTTTTTTTATTTTTGTTTGGAAATTTTCGAAGTCCCAAACAAAATATTTTCAGCCTGAATCTTTTTTTCTTCTTAAAATTGACCCACCATTTTCAGTGTAAAAGAGAAAAAATTTTTGTCTTAAAATTGACTGAAACACATAAAAAACAAAAAAAAATAATTTCCAGATTTTGGTCCAAATTTTTCTGTCCCTCCCGGACCCTCAAATTTTCAGTGTAAAAAAAAAAAAAATTTGTCTTAAAAATTGACCAAAACGCATAAAAAACAAAAAAAAAATTCTGAATTTTGGTCCAAAATTTCAAAGTCCAGAACGGGCCCCCAAATTTTCAGCCTAAATATGAACCCAGGGACTTGGCTTGAACAAACTTGAATATCACCCCCATAAGGGTGCTGCATACCAAATATCAAAAGATTCTTATTGGTAGATCTGAAGAAGATTTTTAAAAAATATACCTCATACTGCACTAAATTTAAACATTTGGGCTCCCATAGAGAGCCCAAATATGGACCCAGGGAAATGATTTCAATAAACATGTGAAACAATCTTTCAAAGATGTTATGTGTGAAATTTGAAAGCTTTTGGAGCAGTGGTTTGGGAGGAAAGTAGTCTTATATGTTTTTCCCATTACCCACAGTGTTAAAAAATGCTGACTCGCACTTTTTCAAAGTCCCAGAAAAGTACCCCATGATAAAACCAATTTTTTTTTATCATTCCATTCTGATGGTCCTAAGGAAGCTTCATACCAAATAAGAATTCTCAGTGCCGTGTAGTTTTGGAGATATGGATTTTTAATTTTTTTCTATTTTTATAGCTCCTGCGGTTCCCATGGGGCAACGGGAAAAATTTTTTTTGCATAAATTAAGCACTTATGACCCAATGAGCCCTCATATCAAATTTGGTCCAAATCTGCCTCTCGGTTTGGAAAATAGAAATTTTGGGAGGGGCAAATATTCTTGCCCCTCCCATAACGACGGCAAATATAGCCCCACAAACCTCTCTTGAACAAATCTGAGTCTACATCTCAAAAGGAAGCTGCACACCAAATATCAAGTCTCTGCTACTGCTGGTTCATGAGAAGAAGATTATTTTAAGATTTCAGTACACTTTTTGGGTGTGGCCCTACCAAGGTGCGTAGGTGTGTATCCTCACGAATTCCCCGTTTTATACCGTCGGCAAATAAATTGATTTCTGCGTGTGTAACGTGGATGTAATCTTGTGTAGTATACATGCACATAACCCCCTACCGGTTTTCCGTGTGCATCGCGTGTGCATTTCTGTGTAGTATGCATGTTACATGCCTGCCCCTTTTATCAATAACATGCATGCAGCGAAAATGTTCGTTTGTGTTCGGACTCATGGGAGAAAAAATATGCACATAGGGTTGTTTTCTGCCATGATTTTTATGCCCGTCCTGCACCATTCCCAGTTTAAAAGCATGCCAGTTCATGGCAGTCAGTCTGTCACTCACTCGATCCGTCAGTTCGACAAATAGCTCATCCAAACAAACGTCCAGTTATCACTTTGTTCATAAACATCTGACTGTAGCACAGAACTATATAGATGTATAATGTTTAGGAAGCACACTATATTTTTCTGTACAGCCATAAGGTTGCTGGCGCTAAGATGCCCACATGTCTTCTTTGCAAAGGAACTGTGATGGCCGGCTAATTTTACATCTCAAGTTTGCGTATTTAGCAAGGTAACCTGTGATGTCTCGCGGGATCTGGTCCTTGGGCATTCCCAACTTTGACTCTCATTCACGCTCAGCAGATCTTAACCATGTCATGGTACTATTTATTTATTTATTTTTTAGTGTTTAAGGTCACATACTTCTGCACAATGGCTAATCATGACCGCAAAACAGATATAAACTCAAGTGTAGCCAATCATTTATATTCATGTTGCCCATTTTAGAGGACTACCAACCCACGCATTGTATACTGGGTTATATTCTAGAGGCTGGGCATTTGTTCCATGCATTTCCTATGGAGTAAACACAGAAACGCTACCAGTTGTGCTCCCTCTTCGAGTCATGTGTTTGAGGCCAACACTTATTGTTTCAGAGTTCATTAGCTACTGTCTTCATCTCCAGTGTCCATGCTGTTGGGAAAGTATCTTTTTTTCTCACCAACTATTCACCATGTCCTCAGGACAAATTAACAACTGAAGAGGATAAAACAAAAAAAAGTTTATTTGATTTGCAACAATTATATATAATCACACAAACCATTGAATACTGGCTTGCAAAACAAGAGCATTGTGTATTTGTAAAGTTTCGTGAAGCTATGTAAAAAAATGCGGCCTGTGTTGTGTGATTTAAAAATAAATACAACAGTTTTTACTAGTAAAGTGACATTAAACACCTATAACTTGCATAATTTATGCACAAGAAAAAAAACTATATTATATGTTATGTATCTGATCTTGCTACATCGTTGTTCCAAACATTATTTGACTGTGTCAAATACTTTAGAAGTTCTGAGTAAAAACTGACTGACTCCATTTTTTTTAACAAAATGGCCATCTTGAATATCTGATAGGACCCAAAAGGGGACATTCTCGTCGGACAGTCATAAGAAACATATTTGTGAAATTTTGTGAAGCTACGTAAAAAAAAAAATAATGTGGCCTGTAGCACGTGTGGTGTTGATGGGACAGACGGACGACAGGCCATGACAACAGCTCAGCTTGACTGAAGTCAAGTTGAGCGAAATAGGAGTGTATTGCTTATAAATTCATTTAAATTGGTAAATTCTTTGAAAAATAACATCCCTGCCAACACTATTCTAAACATTTATTATTCATTCATCAAGGTTTTGACAAAACATTAATCAGTGACAATATTTAGGTGGTGGAAGCTGAAGTACTCAACTCTTGATTCTCTTACACAAGGCAAGGTTACAGAGGTTGAAGATACATGTGTCATTAATGTGCAGTACACCTCAGTACACAGCATCATGTCCCCATAAGGACAATCAGGGCCAAGAGTCTCTCTCAAAGAAAAACTGGTTGCTATAGATGGGATTTGATTTGAGACCCTCTCAGTTTGCAGCCAACATCCCTACCAAATAAGTAGACTGATCTTGGTTAAACTATACACAGGCATGAGAGTTCAGTCTAACAAAAAAGACTGAAATATGCTTTACAGAAGGTGGAATATATCTAAAATCCTTCATTATGCCCTAATAATAGATATTCTATATAAATAAAGCTGTTTAGACCCATTTATCTCTTTAAATTTACATGAAAATGGTGTGAATGACCATTTTTATGTAAATTTGAAAATATAAAATTAGTGATACATTTTTTAAAAAAGACTGAAATTTTCATGTATACAACACTCAAATATATATATATCACAAACAAAAGTAGAGGCCCCCAAAAGAGACTGTGACTTATTCCCGCGAAAAAATTGTGATGAGAATCAAGTTTGGTATCCACCTTGAAGTAGAAAAATAGTTGGAAGTCTGCTTTATGCAAAACCTCTTGGTAATGAATTACAATAATACTTAGTATCTGCTTTATCCCAGCTTGGCTGTAATCTTGACAGCAAATCAGCGATGAAAGGGAAATGTCACAGTGAAAATAAAAGAGAAAAAGTGAAAACAAAAGAAATGTGACATGAAGTCCCTAACAGTTTAGAGCAGTTTGTTTTTCAGTAAAATATAATGACAAATATCAAGAGTTTCTTAAATTGACAATGTTACAGATTATTTACCTCTGATTAGAAAAAAAAGAATGTAATAATGAATGACTTAAATTGTGTCAGATACTTTGAGACAACTGACTAATCCCCATTTCTTAAAAAAAAATCTGGCAAGAGGATCACAGATCCACAAGTCGAGTTTTGACATTAAATTCCAAAAAAGCAAGCTATTTGTTGCAACAGCAACCTTGACCAACAGTGATGTCTACAGTCTTCAAGCATGAAACTCTATCCATGGCAACAAATCAAGCAATAAAATTTTCCTTTCTAAAGAGGTTAGCAATTTAAAATGTGAAATCTGCTGCCTCAACATCAGCAGATTTCATATTTTTAATTGCTCAGTCCTTTGCTCAGGCAATAGACTTTTCCCCACATCAGCTGTGTACATGGATGGATCAGGCCATTCAAACTCACCAGTAGAGAAAGAGTTAACGATTCGGCATATAGAACTAATGTTATAGCCTGGAAATCAATTTGTCACAAAATATTCTATTTATAGTAACAGTGACCTTGGCCTTGGGGCACCAGACTCTGAAATCAATAGGTGTCTTCCTTTCCTATAGGGTAACCTCTAGCATAAGCTAAGTGAAGGTGCATAAAACAGAACTAAAGTTATAGCCCGGAAACCAATTTGTCACAAAATATTCTATTTATAGTAACAGTGACCTTGACGTTTGGGGCACCAGACTCTGAAATCAATAGGTGTCCTCCTTTCTTAAGGGTAACCTCTCCTCCTTTCCTAAGGGTAACCTCAAACATAAGTTTGGTGAAGGTGCATAAAATAGAACTAAAGTTATTGCCTGGAAACCAGTTTGTCACAGAATATTCTTTTTATAGTAACGGTGACCTTGACGTTGTGGCAGCAGGCTCCAAAATCGATAGGTGTCTTCCCATCCTATAGAGTAACCTCTGGTGTAAGTTTGGTGAAGATACATGAAATAGAACTAAAGTTATAGCCCGGAAACCAATTTGTCAAAAATATTCTATTTATAGTAACAATGACCTTGACCTTGGGGCACCAGACCCCAAAATCAATAGGTGTCATCCTTTCCTATAGGGTAACCTCTGATCTAAATTTGGTGAAGGTGCGTCAAATAGAACTAAAGTTATTGCCCAGAAATCAATTGTTTACACCCGCCCGCCACCTCATCAAACTATAAGTCGAGTTTGACTTTGTCAAAACTCGACTAAAAATGGCCGACAGTGACCATCTTGAACCCTCCGTAAAAAAAAGGGTACATTCTCGTCAGATAGTCATTATAAACACTTTTATGCCATTATTTATTGACTTGTCAAATGCTTATGAAATCCTGAGAACTTAGCAACACCATTTCAAAACCAAATTGCAGACTTTTCGCCATTTTGAATACGGGATTGGGCCCTGGTCGGACAGTCACAAGAAACATATTTGTGAATTTTTATGAAGGTGCATAAAAAACGTGGCCTGTAGCCTGTGTCGTGTTGATGAATTCATCAGTTTTGACTAAAGTGACATTAAACGCCTTAATTTGCATTATTCATGCATGAGAGAAAAGTATATGTTATGTATCTATCTTTTTACACCTTCATGCCTGTGTCAAATACTTTAAAAGTTCTGACTAAAAAAACTGTGAGCAGTGCTCACTAAATGATACCACCAAGAAACATTTGCGGATAGCAGATGTGCACCCCCAGCCGAATGTCAAGTGAATTTGACAAATTTCATTTTTCATTATTGGGAAACTGTAGAAATGAAAATTTCTGAAAACAAAATAGGAGGTGCACATCTTCAATGTATGTAAATGAACATCTGAGAGTTTCAGTGAAATCCGTTCACTGGTTTACGGGTTTAAGAGGAGTTGGGGATAGCAGATGTGTACCACCCTAAAGCTTAATGGTTGGACGGATGGACAAACGGAACAAGTGAAACTATATACCACCCACTTTTGAAGTGAGTGGTATATAATGACTGACTCCTTTTTTCAACAAAATGGCCGACGTTTGACATCTTGAAAATCAGATCAGGCCCAAAAGAGGACGTTCCTGGTGAGACGGCCATTATGAAACATAATTGTAAAGTTTTGTAAAGCTGCATGAAAAAATGTAGCCCTGTGTCATGTAATTTGAAAACATAAATACAACAGTTCAACAAAATGGCCAATCGGATTGAGCCCAACAGGGAACATTCTCACTAAAGTGACATTAAACACCTATAATTTGCATAATTGATGCAAGAAAAAAAACTCTGTATTATATGTTATGCATCTGATCTTGCTACACCTTCATGCTAAAAAATATTTGCGTCGAAAACTTTAAAAGTTTTGACTAGAAAACTGACTGGCCTCAATTTTGGGCACTGAAAATGAAAGGGAAATGTGACAGTGAAAATGAAGGGAAATGTGACATTTGAGGTCTTTTAAAGTTTAGAGCTGTTTCTTTTTGAGTAAAAATGAAAGTGTCAATGACACTGTAACTCAACGTGTCAAGACATGTACATGTATAGTATGTGACACAGCAATGACAAACATCTATGTAATGACCTGATAACAAAGGTACATATAAAGTATTGTAATGGTCTGTACATAAATACTGACCGTAGCCTGTAACAAATGTATTGGTAAAGTATTGTAAAGGTGGTTGACAGTCAGATGCTAAACTAGAAAAGAAATCTTTGAGTCCCAGAGTTGGTCTGACTGAACCCCAAAATATTTGTTCTCATAGCACAGTGATAACAAAGGCACCCAAAACACACTCATTCCTGTCCCAAGGTGAAAACAAAGGTTCCCAAGAAGTTTCGTGAAGATCAGTTCATAAATACGAGCTGTATAGAAGTTGTGACAAAAAACTGATTGGACCTAATTTCGGTACAAAATGGCCACTGGCAGCCATCTTGAATTTTGGACCGCACTCAGAAACACTCGTTCTCGTTCCAAGTTGATAACAAAGGTACCCAAGAAGATTCGTGAAGATCGGTTGATAAATACAGCCTCTAGCCTGAGCCGTATTGACATGTGCACTTACAGTGTATAAGTAGCACTAAATAAATCAAAATTCATCTAATTTGCATAATTTCCGCACGAGAAAAAAACCCGTACTGTATGTGATGTATTCCATTTTACTAAACATTCATACACAAATTTATTCAAATCAGAACTTTCATACAGAAGTTCTGTACAAAAGACTGATTGCATTAATTTTGGTACAAACTGGCTGCTGGTGGCCATCTTGAATTTTGGACCACGCCCAAAAACACTCTTTCTCATCCCACGGTGATAACAAAGGTACCCAAGAAGTTTCGTAAAGATCGGTTCATAAATATGGCCTCTAGCCTGAGCCGTATAGAAGTTGTGTACAAAAAACTTATCAGACCTAATTTCGGTACAAAATGGCCACTGGCAGCCATCTTGAATTTTGGACCGCACTCAGAAACACTCGTTCTCGTCCCAAGGTGATAGCAGAGGTACCCAAGAAGTTTCGTGAAGATCGGTTGATAAATACAGCCTCTAGCTCGCGCCGTATTGACATGTGTACTTACTATGTGTTAGTAGCACTGAAAAAATCAAAGTTCATCTAATTTGCATAATTTCCGCATGAGAAAAAAACCAGTATTTTTTGTGGTGTATCCCACAGTACTAAACATTCAAACAAAATATTTTTCAAATCGGCGCTTTCATATGGAAGTTCTGTGCAAAAATCTGCTTGCACCTAATTTTGTACAAAATGGCTGCCATCGGCCATCTTGAATTTCGGACCGCACCCAAAAACGCTCGTTCTCATCCCACGGTGATACCAAAGGTACCCAAGAAGTTTCGTAAAGATCGGTTTATAAATACGGCCTCTAGCCTGAGCTGTATTGGCATTTGCACTTACAGTGCTGAAAGTAACACTAAAATACATCAAAGTTAGTCTAATTTGCATAATTTACGTACGAGAAAAAACCCCGTATTATATGTGATGTATCTCATGGTACTAAACATTCATACAAAAAATTATTCAAATCAGCGCTTTCATATGGAAGTTCTGCGCAAAAATCTGATTGCACCTAAGTCTGTACAAAATGGCCGCCAGCAGCCAACTTGAATTTCGGATCGGACCCCAAAATACTCGTTCTTGTCCCATGGTCATAACAAAGGTACCCAAGAAGTTTCGTAAAGATCGGTTCATAATTACGGCCTCTAGCCTGAGCTGTATTGAATTGTTGACGGACAGACGGACGACTGGCCATGGCATAAGCTCAAATTTGGCTTCGCCAAAGTTGAGCTAAAAATGACAACTAAAGTGACATTAAACACCTATAAACTGCATAATTGAAGCATGAGAAATAAGCCTGCATTCTATGCTAGGTATCTGATCTTGCTATACCTTTATGCCACAAATTATTTGACTATACTGTAGAAGTTCTGAGTAGAAAACTGACTGACTCTATTTTTTAACAAAATTGCCGACGGTGGCCACCTTGAACATTGGATCGGGCTCAAGCAGGAACGGTCTCATTGGACGGTCATAATAAACATATTTGTAAAGTTTTGTAAAGCTACGTAAAGAAATGTGGCGGTAGCCCAAATAAAAGAGTTTTGACTAGTAAAGTGACATTAAACACCTATAACTTGCATAATTTATTTATGAGAAGAAAAATCTGTATTATATGTTTTGTATCTGATATTGCTACACCCTTATGCCAAAAATTATTGGACTGAAAATGGCCAATGACGGCCACCTTGAAAATTGGATCAGGCCCAAAAGGGGACATTCTCAGGAAACATAATTGTAAAGTTTTGTGAAGATACATAAAGAAATGCAGCCTGTAGGCCGTGTCGTGTTGACGGACAGACAGACGATGGGCTATGAAAATAGCTCAGCTTGACTGAAGTCAGGTTGAGCTAATGATGGGAGCCATACATTGGAATTGTACTCTTGGTGCCAGCCTTTCATATCAAGTCAAGCAAGTGATTCAAGTCCCTGAACCCTCATGTCTAAATTATCAATTATTTCTCTGTGGTTATTTTCTCTTGTAATGTCAAAAAATCAACAATTTATTTTTAGTTAAAAGAGGTTCAAAAGCTTGTTTGTTCTGTAACAAAATAGGAGGAAAAAACTTTCATTGAAGAGTTAACGATTTTGTCAAAAGGGTTAAAGGCATTGAAAAACGTATACATCAAATAAAAATAAAACATGTCAATTGCCCCAACTGATTCATGCATTCAAGAAATTCAAAACGGCTAATAATTTTGGTCAACAAAGCACTATGTACAACATTCGTATTTACTCATCGACTTAAGTCATCCTCCAAGCTACAGGAAAATCGATTCCAAACAAGCATGCACCCCTACCATGGCAGACCGTAACCAAACAAGGGCTTTTTCACCAACTCCTTCTACTGAGTCATCTATTCAATTGAATTCTCCAAAAATACTTAGGTGCAGAAATGTAGCTAAAAATAAAGTCCCAAGATCGCTGCAATCGCTGATCCAAAGAATGAACATGTTCAAATGCAAAAAGTCAAACAAAAACTAATTCCAAACAAGAGGCCCCAGGGGGCCTTAATCGCTCACCTGACCTATAAGCTCAAAAAATAGGAAAAGATAATGACTGATGGAATTTGAATTCATTTCTAAAATGAAGCCCAAATCAAGATTCTGACCTGTGGATCTAAAGAAGATTTTCAATGAAATAACCCTATATTGCACTGAGTTAGAATTCAGGCTCCCATAGGAAGCCTAAATATCCATCAATGGACTTGGCTCAAAAAAACTAGAATCTGTTTCTGATACAGATTATCTATACTAAACATGAAAGGATTCTCATCAGTGGATCTGAAGAAGAACAGTTTTATAGAAAACGTGGCTTATTGCCATATATTAATATTTCGGCTCCCATGGAGAGCCCAAATATTAACCCAGGGACTTGGCTTGAACAAACCTAAATCTAAGCCCCATACAGACGATACACACCAAATATGAAAAGATTCTGGGTAGTGGTTCTGAAGAAGTTTTTCAAAGAAATAACCCCATATAGCACTAAGTTAGAATTTGGGCTCCCATTGGAAGCCCCAAAATCACCTGATGGACTTGGTTTGAACAAATTTGAATCTGCACATTATACAGATTATTGATACTAAATAATGAATGATTCTGACCAGGGGATCTTAAGAAGAATTTTAAAGACAAAATTATAAATTTCAATAGGTTTGAAATTCAGGCTCCCGTACAGAGTCCAACTATTGATCTAGGGACTTGGTTTGAACAAACTTAAATCTGACCCTCCTAAGGATGTTTTATACAAAATGCCAGAAGATTCTTAATGATAGACCCCAAGAAGATTTGGGGGGGGGGGGGGGGGGGGGGGGAGGGGGGGAATTGAGGGTACTGTTAGAGTTATGCCCCTTGTGGAATCCTTCGTGGGTGTGGCCACTTCACATGAACAAACTCGAGCGCACATGTGTTGGGAAAGATTCACATCGAGTTTCATCTAAATTGGCCAAGCGGTTTTTGAGAAGTTGAAAAAGTGAAGTTAATGGACAGACAGACAAAAGGGAAGTAATCGGTAAAGCTCACCTAGAGCTTCGCTCAGCTGAGCTAA
This sequence comes from Pictodentalium vernedei, assembly GCA_031216915.1. NCBI lineage: Eukaryota > Metazoa > Mollusca > Scaphopoda > Dentaliida > Dentaliidae > Pictodentalium > Pictodentalium vernedei. The sequence continues at coordinate 402,392,468 of CM062297.1, read as the reverse complement.
TGACCATTTATTGCCCTAAATGAATCTGTTAATGGAACAATGTATTAAGAGATTTAGCTGCTGATCATAATGTTCATTTGCTTTGTTTGTTTTGCTTGCGCCTTTTTGACACAATATAATTGTGCAAAAAATCCTTTTCATTTCTCCATGGTCTTTCTTTCAAAATGGGTTTTTTAGCAATCAGCTTCTCTATTTCTCTTTTTCCTGCAAGCTTTCAAAGTCAAGATACTCGGGAAAAGCTTTGATCACAACAAATCTCTCATCATCATTCCAATATCTTTTTCTTTTGCCTTAAAATAAAATAAGCATTTTTATGAAACTGTCTAACTGCATTCAATATTAGAAGATTCCACTCCAGTGATTGGCTAAATTTCCTTAAAACATTTTCATGACGTCACCCATTGTTATTACTGAAGGTATATCTGGACTAATTGGCACGCTCTGTGATAATAATAAGAGTTCGACTATCCAACAGCAAAACAAACGAATAGGTAACTATCCAACACCTGGGAATACTCGTGGGGATCCCGGGAAGGGAAGCAGTGCTTGTTCACTGTGGTAAACAAGCCCTGTTTTGCTGGTAGAATAGGACCCAGTAACCAATGCTTGGGGTAGAAGTCCTCTAAAATGGGCAACATGGGAAAAATGATTGGCTGAACTTGAGTTTATATCTGTGTTGCGGTCATGATTAGCCACTGTGCAGAAATATATAACCTTAAACACCAATAAATAAAAAAATAACACCTGGGAATTGAGTAATGATCGAATGGGGAGATCTCCATGATGACGATTGATGTCATTAAAGGACATCGCAAATGCTCAAAATTATATGGTCGTAAAAAAAAGAAATACGAACTGTTTTTCGATTTGGGCAATTTTCAGTTGGTTTTCACAACTAAATGTTACAACTGTGACAATATCTTGACTTAAGATGAAATGTAAATTTACTACTCTATTTTATACAGAATGTCACAGTGTTTTGCCGCATGATAAATGCCATGAAATGGGAATGAAAATGTGAATAACCCCACTCCAGTAAATGCAACTTTCGGTGCAGGATTTCTTAAAAATCCAGGGTGGCAATAAATCGCTCTCCTGGAAACCATCCAGGGCAAGCAAATCACTCGCCTAAACAATTTCATAGTAAACGAGGGAAGTTTGTTTTTCAAAATCTTGGAGATGGTTTGGGTAAAATCATGCAATGAAACATTTTAATTGAAAATCCTACATGTCACAGGCTTGGCATTCTGAAAACTTTAATTGAAAGAAAGATTCCAGGAGATCCAACTAGCAGGCAAGTAGTGACGGCAATGCAGTGTAAATATCACTTGCAGCAATACTCTTCAATGTGACATGACTGACTGCTACGGACAGAATAAAAAAAATCTTAGTCTATTTTCTTCTGTGGACTGGAACTGTGTTTGGGTATGTAAAGTACATACCCAAACACAAGTAGTCCATAGAAGTGAAGTTGCCGCCATCACTATGCAATGCAGAAAACTTTTGCACAATGTCATGTGAGTTTAATGTGCTAATTGTTGCTTGCAACAATAATAATTCCATGTGAGCGTTACATGTACATGTATAATCTTAACCATCCCTGACCAAAATATCTTGGAGGGCTATTTTTCGCTTTCCTGAATCTTTTTAAGTGATCATTTTAGGAGAGCTAAAAATCGCCTCCTCAAAATGCCAGGCCTGAACTTTTGGGATTTCTTAGCTCTAAATTTAAATGATCTGGCCACCTTGAATCCATTGACCAGACTGGTCTGGCGAGGTAGGCAACAACTTCTAAATATCTACTCAAAAAGAAATCTCCTTTTCTCCTGGGATCTTGCTTGTTTGGTCAAAGAAGTACCGAATGTGTTTCCACTGGTATTATAATTTAATTAATTATTGAAGTTCACCGACGGACATTATAGCATAACCTTACTACGGATCAGTGCAAGGGCAAATTCATGCATCGTCGTACGCCTCACCCCCAAACTTTTTTTCCGGGAGATTTATTTTCATCATCTCAGATGCAATCACAGTGCATCTTTTCGGATTGATGTTCAAAATTTTTCTACGCACAGTTGAAACACTGATGGCCCTGTGCGTCCTTGCACCAATGTAATTCCTCACCTGCCCCCCACCCACCCCACACACACACACACACACTGTTTGAAAATCCTAGATCCCCACTGCAGCTGAATTGGTTGTTTCGTATTTGAAAATTCAGACATGTGTATATAGAGTGGTTTTGTATTTGAAAATTCAGACATGTGTATATACAGTGAAGGTTTATTCCCGTTTCGCCGATGAGGTTAAATAAACAAACCAAAACTAATCGCCGGTGGAGGTGTGAACAAGTTGTTAATCCCACTGATTGATATTAACTCTTCTTCACCGGCTGAGTTCATGGTCCCAAAGTGATTAACAATCAGTTAACATTGATCAACTGTAAACAACTAAACAACTTCAAACATCTCAATAGTATATAATATGACCCTTCATGCTGTACATCAACAACATTTCCTTCAATTCATCATGGCAAGTGAACAAGTAAATGTTTCTTTCATCCCTAATAAGAGAGGTGGTAGACACTTAGTTTATGGTGGTTATAAATTTCGTGTGAAGTCTCAGAATCAACCAAATATACATTGGAACTGCGTTAAAAAAGATTCTTTAGGATGTCGGTCAACTATCAACACGAAAAACGATTTTATCAGTTCGCCGATGGGGCAGCATAATCACCCACCAGATATGGAGCAGATTGTAGCCGATGCTTTCCTAGCAGATTTAAAGAAAACCGTTCGACACGACAGCAAATCAGTGAGCGCACTTTACCAAGAGGAGCTTGGTTCTCTCAGATCGGATACCGACCCACTCATCATTGCTAAAGTTCCTACATTCTATAGCATCAAATCAGCATTATACAGGTCTCGTGCGAAAACCATACCGGCTCTTCCGAAAACTCGCTCAGCAATCAGCTTACCTGATAGTTACATGGAAACAACTGCAGGAGATCAGTTTTTACTGTCAGATCCAAGCGACGTCAACTGCCTCATTTTCAGCACAGCGTCAAACTTCAAACGTCAAAGAAGCGTTGGAGGAGAGAGACGTCGACCCAAGAGTTACCAAGTTCACAGACTACGTCACGACGAACTGGATTGAGAGTAGCAACCTCAATGTGTGGAACCATCACGAGACTGTCGGCCCTCGCACCACAAATCATGTAGAAGGATGGCACAGCAAGTTGAAGAAGGCAATTGCCGGAACCCATCCTAACTTGTTCTTCTTAGTTGATTTCATTAAGAAAGAACAAGCATTCACAGAATCAACAATTCTGCAGTTGAGACATGGTGGGAAGGTGGCCCCACGAAGAAAAAAGTATCGTGCCATCGACAATGCTTTATCTTATTATAAAAGACTCTAGGGAAGGTCAGATTGACGCACTGTCATTTTTAGACAGAGTCAGTCGAAATTCGGGTTTTTAAAAAATGTGCTTTATGCCTTTAAATGTTCATATTATTATATTATACTTGCTCGTTTATTGTTATTTTTAGACAGAGTCAGTCGAAATTCGGGTTTTTAAAAAATGTGCTTTATGCCTTTAAATGTTCATATTATTATATTATACTTGCTCGTTTATTGTTATTTTTAGACAGAGTCAGTCGAAATTCGGGTTTTTAAAAAATATGCTTTATGCCTTTAAATGTTCATATTATTATATTATCCTTGCTCGTTTATTGCGTTGATAAATCAATAAAAAAATTACATTACATTCAGTCGAAATTCGGGTTTTTAAAAAATGTGCTTTATGTCTTTAAATGTTCATATTATTATATTATACTTGCTCGTTTATTGCGTTGATAAATCAATAAAAAAATTACATTACATTCAGTCGAAATTCGGGTTTTTAAAAAATGTGCTTTATGTCTTTAAATGTTCATATTATTATATTATACTTGCTCGTTTATTGCGTTGATAAATCAATAAAAAAATTACATTACATTCAATCAATTCGTCGTTACTTATGAGTTTCCCTGTGGTACATGGGTTAAATTGATAAAAATTATCTCCCAACATCCAAATTAACAAATTATCGCGGCACTTCTTTGATCTGCGGATTACTGACACCTACCCCATTAGAATCACATCGGCGAAACGGGAAGACCCCACAGTGAAGCCCTCTTAATTATATATCTTTTAATTGGATGTTCCTGTTAATTGAATAAAATTTCAAAACATAAAACCATTTACCATACCTCCAATCAAATTTGACCTGATAATTGAATAAGGGTTATAGAGCAAACTTCTGTTAATGGAATAAAAAGTACAGAAAACTCTCTCTTGCTGCCCATAATTGCTCTGAATGGCCAGTGTTTTCCCACACATTATATGCCATTATTTGCCTTTAGAAGTGCAATTTTGTTTTATTCTATTATACCTTGTTTGACAAAGCTCAATGAGCTCTGTCAAACAAGATAGGATAGAATAAATACTAAATTTAAGACCATAAAATAGCATAATAGCAAATCCCTGTTAATTGTATACTCCTGTTAAATTGAATATTTTTCTTGGGCAAAGAGACTATTCAGTTAACAGGGTTGCACTGTATTTTCATTTTTTCCTTCCAAAACATACGTTATGACCCCTCATTGGTAAGGAAAAGCTGCATCTTAATTCAATATTTCTTTTCTTTATTCCATCAGATCCTTACATGCTCAGTGGGAACATCCTACTTTTGATCTGAGCACAAAAGTTTCGGAAATTTATATTGTTGAGTGGGAATCACTTATTAACAGGTTAAAAAAATTTTTAGAACCTTCAACTGGTTCTGCACTAGAAAATCAATCTACAAAGCTGTGAAAACCTTAAAAAGTGAAAGTTATCAATGAAGCAGTAAAACCAAATACTTTGCATGTTTTTTACCTTCAGTGGGAACATCAGTCACCTCAACTGGCATGTCATTATTTTTGTTGGCATTGACACTCTCATAAACCTGGGCAACATCATCTATAAAAAAAAACAACAATTATCAAACTTCCAATGAGAAGAAGAGCTGATGAAGTATTCATGTCATCACCACTAGAACTCTGATCACAAACAAAAATTAGATACTCGAAAAATAAAACAAAAAACATTCACCGTCGAATCATTTGTTCCCCCTCAAAATCTTCAATTTCAAGATGCCTTCTGGAGGACTCAGATCATAGCCATAATTAAAAAGAGATGTGTTTTACAAAAATTTGAGAAAATATCATTTTAAATTCTAAAATAGGCTTGCAAATGACAATGGCTAATGGGTCAACTGTTTGACTCAACGAGATGAAAGTGTACCAAGGGTTAATTGCAAATTGTTCATGAGCAAGGGTTATTATATACTTATTGGGTGTTTGAGGTCACATATTTTTGCACAATGTCTAATCATGACAGCAGCACAGATATAAATTTAAGTTTAGCCAATCGGTTATAGGTATGTTGTCTATTTTAGAAGACTTCTACCCCAAAACATGACTTGTTTACAGGAGTGAACAAGCTCTGCTTCACATCCTGATGTTCCCAAGGGTAAGGCAACTAATTTTTAGTGGTGATGCCAATCACAAAGTTTCAAATGTTTAAAGTCATAATAATTAATACCAGGCATGAGACTTCAGTTTTACAAAAAAAGGCTGAAATACGCTTTCCAGAAGGTGGTATATATCAAAATCCGTCATTAATTCCTCAAATAATAGATAACCTGGAAAAAAAAATAAAGCTGTTGAGACCCATTTATTTCTTTAAATTTACATGACAATGGTGTAAAAGACTATTATGTAAATTTGAAGATATAAAATTATTTTTAAAAAGACTGAAATTTGCTGACAAACTGAATGAAAGTGTCAATGACACTGTAGCTTAACTTGTGTGTTGTGTTTGATGAAAAGGATAATGTTCAATGTTTATGAAAGGATTATGAAATAAGACAAGAATTGTGATAATTGGGAATATGTTCATTTCTGTTTCTGTATGCTATGTTTATGATAAAAATAATATGAGGTGTACACTGTACTAAAGAGCTGAGGGGTGGGTTAATATGACCTCACAGTTAATGTATGTGGCCCTCACAGTTAACGTATATCAACCAAAGTTACCAAGTTACAGTGAAATTATTCCAAAACGAGTCATCCTATCAAGTTACATTAAAACCCCTTCATAAATATGGCCTGTAGACTGTGCTAAAGGTTTTTGGGCTTCGGGCCCCTATAGCCGTCAGTTTCCCAATTGCGTCCAAAGGGGACGTTCTCATCTAGACATTATATGAAGTCAACCTACCAAGTTACAATGAAATCCCTTAATAAATATGACCTGTAGACTGTGCTAAAGGTTTTTGGGCTTTGGGCTCTGGCAGCCATCATGGTTGAATGATCGCAACCAAAAGGGGACATTCTCATCTGGGCATCATCTGAAGTGATCCTACAAAGTTACAATGAAATCCCTTCATAAATATGACCTGTAGACTGTGCTCAAGGTTTTTGGGCTTCGGGCCCCTGAAGCCGTCACAGTTGACCAATCACGTCCAAAAGGGGATGTCATCATTTAGGCATTATATGGAGTCAAACTTCCGGGTTACAATGAAGTCCTTCCATAAATATGACCAATAGACTATGCTAAAGGTTTTGGGGTTTTGGGTTTGGGCAGCCATCAAGGCTGAATGATCGCGACCAAAAGGGGACGTTCTCATCTAGACATTATTTAGAGTCATCCTACCAAGGTATAATGAAATCCCTTCATAAATATCACCTGTAGACTGTGCTAAAGATTTTCGGGCTTTGGGCCCCTGTAGCCAACACAGTTGCCTAATGGTGTCCAAAAGGGGCTGTTCTCATCTAGACATTACATGAAGTCAACCTACCAAGTTACAATGAAATCCCTTCATAAATATGATCTGAAGACTGTGCTAAAGGTTTTCGGGCTTTAGGCTTGGGCAGCCATCATGGTTGAATGATCGCAACCAAAAGGGGACATTCTCATCTGGACATCATCTAGAGTGATCCTATGAAGTTACAATGAAATTCCTTCATAAATATGACCTGTAGACTGTGCTCAAGATTTTCGGGCTTCAGGCACCTGTAGCCATCACAGTTGACCAACCACGACCAAAAGGGGATGTCATCATCTAGGCATTATTATATGGAGTCAACCTAACAAGTTACAATGACATCCTTCCATAAATATGACCTACAGACATGCTAAAGGTTTTTGGGCTCAGGCAGCCATCAAGGCTGAATGATCGTGACCAAAAGGGGACGTTCTCATCTGGACACTATTTGGAGTCATCCTACCAAGCTACAATGAAATCTCTTCATAATTATGACCTGTAGACTGTTCTAATGGTTTTTTGGGCTTTGGGCCCCTGAAGCTGTCACAGTTGCCCAATCATGTCCAAAAGGGGACGTTCTCATCTAGACATTATATGAAGTCAATCTACCAAGTTACAATGAAATCCCTTCATAAATATGACCTGCAGACTGTGCTAAAGGGCTTCGGGCTCAGGCAGCCATCATGGTTGAATGATCGCAACCAAAGGGGACAATCTCATCTGGGCATCATCTGGAGTGATCCTGCGAAGTTACAATGAAATCCCTTCATAAATATGTCCTGTAGACTGTGCTCAAGGTTTTGGGGCTTCGGGCACCTGTAGCCATCAAGTTGACCAATCACGACCAAAATGGGATGTCATCATCTAGGCATTATATGGAGTCAACCTAACAGGTTACAATGAAATCCTTCTATAAATATCTACCTTTTGCCTATGCTAAAGGTTTTTGGGCTCGGGCACCCATCAAGGCATCAAGGCTGAATGATCGTGACCAAAAGGGGACGTTCTCATCTGGACACTATTTGGAGTCATCCTACCAAGCTACAATGAAATCTCTTCATAATTATGACCTGTAGACTGTTCTAATGGTTTTTTGGGCTTTGGGCCCCTGAAGCTGTCACAGTTGCCCAATCATGTCCAAAAGGGGACGTTCTCATCTAGACATTATATGAAGTCAATCTACCAAGTTACAATGAAATCCCTTCATAAATATGACCTGCAGACTGTGCTAAAGGGCTTCGGGCTCAGGCAGCCATCATGGTTGAATGATCGCAACCAAAGGGGACAATCTCATCTGGGCATCATCTGGAGTGATCCTGCGAAGTTACAATGAAATCCCTTCATAAATATGTCCTGTAGACTGTGCTCAAGGTTTTGGGGCTTCGGGCACCTGTAGCCATCAAGTTGACCAATCACGACCAAAATGGGATGTCATCATCTAGGCATTATATGGAGTCAACCTAACAGGTTACAATGAAATCCTTCTATAAATATCTACCTTTTGCCTATGCTAAAGGTTTTTGATCACGACCAAAATGGAATGTTCTCATCTAGACATTATTTGGAGTCATCCTACCAAGTTACAATGAAATCCCTTCATAAATATGACCTGTAGACTGTGCTAAAGGTTTTCGGGCTCTGGGCACCTTTTGCCGTCAAAGTTGCCCAATCATGTCCAAAAGGGGATGTTCTCATCTAGACATTATATGAAGTCAACCTACCAAGTTACAATGAAATCCCTTCATAAATATGACCTGTAGACTGTGCTAAAGGTTTTCGGGCTTCCGGCCCCTGTAGCCGTCACAGTTGCCCAATCATGTCCAATAGGGGACTTTCTCATCTAGACATTGTATGAAGTCAACCCACCAAGTTACAATGAAATTCCTCAATAAATATGACCTGTAGACTATGCTAAAGGTTTTTGGGTTTTGGGCTCAGGCAGTCGTCACGGTTGGCAGATCATGCCCAAATGGGGAAATTCTCATCTAGACATCATCAAAGTCATCCTACCAAGTTACAATGAAATCCCTCCACATTAAACATGACCTGCAGACTGTGCTAAAAGTTTTTGGGTTTCGGGCTTGGGCAGCCATCACGGTTAATAGATCATGCCCAAAAGGGGATGTTCTCATCTAGGCATTACACAGAGGCATCCTACCAAGTTACAATGAAATCCCTTCATAAATACGACCTGTAGACAATGCTAATGGTTTTCGGGTTTTGGGCTCGGGCAGCCATACCGGTTGCCCGATCGCGACCAAAAGGGGACGTTCTCATCTAGACATGACCCCAAACCTGCATATGAAATTTTGTGACAATCAGACAAGAACTGCAGGGTGTAGCCCGGTGCTAAAGGAAAATGTGAACAGACGTCACAGACTCACAGACTAACAGACTCACAGACTAACAGACTTCCGCACGCGTGATGGCAATAGCTTATCTTGACTATGTCAAGTTAAGCTAAAAAACCTGATAAGACCCTCTGGGAGCATATACTCCATGACGCTGCAAACTTCTTTTTCCCCAAAGATCAGTAAATTAGTTTTGTTTTTTTTTCTTTTAAAGGATTTCTCTGACTCCGTCTGTATTAATTAAACTATTTTGTATACACTCGTTGAAATAGTCAATTCTGTGTCCCCCTTTGTAAGGGTTAAAGTTGCATAACCCACTGCCCAGGTTATGAAAAACTCTCGCAGACATCACTTTGCGAGACTTTTTTTTCACTCCTACAAATTTGATCTCAAGATCAAATTTGTAGGAGAGAAAAATGGATCTTATAATGAATTGATACAAATAGGTTATACAACTAGAAGGGGTATCAGTACCCCGTGGCTCACCAACGGGTGTGCAATGTAAAGTATGGCTAGAGTAAAAAAAAGTAAAATAGTATCAAAGCCTGTACAGAAAAGTCAAAAACCTATACACAAATGTTCAAAATTAAAGTAAATAAGCAGGGAAGGGGTTAAATAATATAATACTAGTCCTAAGAAACATGTTCACATAAAATAGGAACCATGGCAGTATGCTACAAGGTAAATCTGCACTTGAAAGAAAAGAAAGAAAAATATCAAAACCTGCACACAAAAGTAAAAAAAAAAAAGTATAACATTTGTTTCAAAAGGTTAAAATTGAGAAACATAGCCTGCAAAAGAGTTGAATGTTGTAGTAACCACCGTGGCAATATGACAGTAAGGTAAACCTCCACTTGAGAAAAAAATATCAAAACCTGTACACAAAAGTGCAAAACCTGTGAGCATAAGTCCAAAACCTGTACACAAAAGTCCAAAATTAAAGTAAATAAGCAGGGAAAGGGTTAAATAATATAAAACTAGCCCTAAGAAGCATGTTAACATAAAAAAGGAACCATGGCATTATGCTGCAAGGTTAATCTCTACTTGGAAGAAAAGAAAGACAAATATCAAAACCTGCACACATAAGTAAAACTAGAGGCTCAGGAGAGCCTAAAACGCTCACCTGGACCAAGTTGTCCTATACAGTAAGGGTTAAGGGTATGGAGAAAATGTAATCTGAATGAACCATATGACAGATTCGCCAGCAATTTTTTTGTTCAATTGTTTCAACTGCTCAGAAGAAAGCTTCATACCAAATACAAAATCTCTAGTCCATGCAGTTTGGGAAATATTAGACATTTCATTTTTTTTCTATTTTTAGCGCCAGGTGTTCCCACGCGGAACCGCGAAAAATTTTGGGGGCATGAATGAAATACTTAGGGTCAACTAATGCCACATATAAAATTTGGTTCAAATCACTCCATTGGTTCTTGAAATAGAAATTTTCAGGGGAGCTCAAAAGTGAGCCCATCCCCTGGAGAGCCCTATCAACTTTCTTTGAACAACTTTTAATCTTGAACACCAGAGGAAGTTTCATACCAAATATCAAAGCATTCCCACTTGTGGTTTATGAGAAGAAGATTTTTAAAGAATTTCATCATATTAGGGCATAAGACCACGCCCAAAAAGGGCGGAGACCCCATTTGAACAAAACTAAAACAGAATACCCCCAAGATGAGGTGGCCCATATATGTTTCAATTTGGGTCATTGGTTTGTGAGGAGAAGATTGTTTTGTAAAAGCTAATGTACGATGGACGCCAAATGATGGCAATAGCTCACACTGACTTTCAGTCAGGTGAGCTGATAAAAAAGAGGAAGCAAAGGAAGGAAGTAAGAAGCGAGAAGCAAGCGGGCCAACAACCAAATACATTGCCAGATCACATCCACTTATGGGATGCACGTCGCATCCCCAAGTGAAGAATCTTTCAGAGCACTCAGGGCTGACTAACGGGGCTGACTTATTAAAAGGCTACTGACTTACGTTTCCGACAATTCTAAAATCAGACTTCGACTGACGGACGTTTGACTACACATTAAAACGACGATAATTGCAAAACAACAGGCCCCAAGGGGCCTGAGGGTGCTCACCTGACATGGTAGCCTAAACATCAACCCAGATAATTTATTTCAACAAGTTACATCTGCTCCTCCTAAGAAAAGCTTATACCAAATATCCAAAGATTCTAACCAGTGGATCTAAAATAGAAAGATTTTTAAAGAATATTCCTCATATTGAACTAAGTTATAATTCAGGCTCCCACAGGGAGCCCATATATGAACTCAGGGACTTGGCTTTAACAAACTTGAATCTCCCCCCCCCCAAGGATGCTGCACACCAAATATCAAAACATTCCGACTGCTGGATCTGAAGAAGATTTTTTAAAGAAAATTCATCATTTAGAACTAAGTTACAATTTGAGCTCCCTCAGTGAGTCCAAATATGGATCTAGGGGGCCGATTTGAACAAACTTGAATCTCACCCCCTAAGGATGCTGCATACCAAATATCAAAACATTCTGAAGAAGATTTTTAAAGAGAATTCCTCATTTTGAACTAAGTTATAATTCGGGCTACCACAGTGAGCCCAAATATGAACCCAGGGACTTGGCTTGAACAAACTTGAATCTCACCCCCCTAAGCATGGTGCATACCCAATACCAAAAGATTCTGCCTGCTGAATCTTGAAAAGAAGATTTTCAAAGAAATTTGCCTGAAATGCACTAAGTTCAAATTTGGGCTCCTAGACTGAGCCCAAATATAAACCCAGGGGGCCGATTTGAACAAACTTGAATCAGATCCACCCCACAATGTTGCATACCAAATATCAAAAGATTCTGCCTGCTGGATTTGGAGAAGAAGATTTTTTAAGAAATTTGCCTGAAATGCACTAAGTTCAAATTTGGGCTCCTATACTGAGCCCAAATATAAACCCGGGGGGGGGGGGGGCCCGATTTGAACAAACTTGAATCAGATCCACCCCACAATGTTGCATACCAAATATGAAAAGATTCTGCCTGCTGGATTTGGAGAAGAAGATTTTTTAAGAAATTTGCCTGAAATGCACTAAGTTCAAATTTGGGCTCCTATACTGAGCCCAAATATAAACCCAGGGGGGGGGGGGGGACGATTTGAACCAACTTGAATCAGATCCACCCCACAATGTTGCTTACCAAATATTAAAAGATTCTGCTTGTTGGATCTGGAGAAGAAGATTTTTAAGAAATTTACCTGAAATGCACTAAGTTCGATTTCGAGCTTCTATAGTGAGCCCAAATATGAATCTAGGGAGCTGATTTGAACAAACTTGAATCAGATCCACCCCACAATGTTGCATACCAAATATCAAAAGATTGTGACTGCTGGATCTGGAGAAGAAGATTTTTTGAAGAAATTTGCCTGAAATGCACTAAGTTCAAATTCGGGCTTCTATAGTGAGCCCAAATATGAATCCAGGGGGCCGATTTTAACAAACTTGAATCAGATCCACCCCACAATGTTGCATACCAAATATCAAAAGATTCTGCCTGCTGGATCTGGAGAAGAAGATTTTTGAAGAAATTTGCCTGAAATGCACTAAGTTCGAATTCGTGCTTCTATAGTGAGCCCAAATATGAATCTAGGGAGCCAACTTGAACAAACTTGAATCAGATCCACCCCACAATGTTGCATACCAAATATGAAAAGATTTTGCCTGCTGGATCTGGAGAAGAAGATTTTTTAAGAAATTTACCTGAAATGCACTAAGTTTGAATTTGAGCTTCTATAGTGAGCCCAAGTATGAATTTAGGGAGCCGATTTGAACAAACTTGAATCAGATCCACCCCACAATGTTGCATACCAAATATCAAAAGATTCTGCCTGCTGGATCTGGAGAAGAAGATTTTTTAAGAAATTTGCCTGAAATGCACTAAGTTCGAAATCGGGCTCCTATACTGAGCCCAAATATGAACCCAGGGGGCCGATTTGAACAAACTTGAATCAAATCCACCCTACAATGTTTCATACCAAATATCAAAAGATTCTGCTTGCTGGATCTGGAGAAGAAGATTTTTTAATGTTTTTCCCATTGCCTGCAAGTGTTAAAAAGTGCTGACTCAGCACTTTTTCAAAGTCCTGAAAAAAGTACCTTGTGGTCAAACCGATAGAGATTTTTTTTTAACCATTCTATTCTACTGGATAAAAGTAAGCTTTATACAAAATAAGAATTCTCTGTGCCGTGTAGTTTTGGAGGTATGGCAGTTTTAAGGTTTTTCCTATTTTTAGCTCCCGAGGTTCCCACGGGGCAATGAGAAAATTTTTTTTTTTGCATCAATCAACTACTTATGACCCATTATCATCTCATATCAAATTTGGTTCAAATCGACCTCACGGTTCAGAAAATAGAAATTTTAGATGTGGCCAAAATTTTTCCCCTCCCATAACGAAAGCAAATAATGCCCAACAAACTTCTCTTGAACAAACTTGATTCTACACCTCAAAAGGAAGCTGCATACCAAATATCAAGTCTCTTCTACTGCTGGTTCATGAGAAGAAGATTTTCAAAGATTTTGGTGGCCCCACCCAGGAGGAGGGGCAACTTCATTTGAACAAATCTGAATTGACATTAGGTAATAAACATTTACCCAACATTTGAAAAATATTGGGCCAGTGGTTTCTTCGGAGAAGTTGGTTTTGTAAAGTTTACGCCGGACTATGACGGATGACGGACGGATGACGGATGGAAAGCGATTAGTAAAGCTCACCTTGAGCTTTGCTCAGGTGAGCTAAAACAAGAGGCCCCAGGGGGCCTGAGGGCGCTCACCTGACATGGTAGTCTAAATATCAAACCAGGGACTTGACTTGAATATGCTGCATACGCCCCTCCTAAGAAAAGCATATACCAACTAGATGAAGCGATTGTGCCCACACAATACACAGGATTTTCCTTCTATTTTCAGTTCCTGCACTTTTACGTCCCAAAATTGAGATAAACGCATAAAAAACAGATTTTTTTCCCAAACAAAATACTTTCAGCCTAAATTTTTTTCTTCTTCTTAAAACGCATAAAAAACGATAAAACTAATTTCCGGATTTTGGTCCAAAATTTTCTAAGTCCCACCCGGACCCCAAATTTTCGGTGTAACAAAAAAAAAATTTTTTTGTCTTAAAATTGACAGAAACGCATAAAAAACAAAAAAAAACAAAAATTATGCATTTTGGTCCAAAATTTTCGAAGTCCCACCCGGACCCCAAATATTCAGGGTAAATTTTTTTTTTTTTTTTTTGTCTTAAAACTGACCAAAATGCATAAAAAACAAAAACAAAAATTTCTGGATTTTGGTCCAAAATTTTCGAAATCCCACCCGGACCCCAAATTTTCAGGGGGAAAAAAAAAAAAAAATTTGTCTTAAAATTGACCAAAACGCAGAAAAAAAACAAAAAAAAAAAATTTCCAGATTTTGGTCCAAAATTTTCCAAGTCCCACCCGGACCCCAAATTTTCAGGGAAAAAAAAAAAAAAAAAATTTTTGTCTTAAAATTGACAGAAATGCATAAAAAACAACAAAAAAAAAATTTCCAGATTTTGGTCCAAAATTTTCTAAGTCCCACCCTGACCCCAAATTTTCATGGGAAAAAAAAAATTTTTTTGTCTTAAAATTGACCAAAACGCAGAAAAAACAAAAAAAAAAAAATTGCGGATTTTGGTCTAAAATTTTCTAAGTCCCACACGGACCCCAAATTTTCAGGGGAAAAAATTTTTTTTTTTTATTTTAAAATTGACCGAAACGCAGAAAAACGGGTTTTGGTCCAACGGGACCCCAAATTTTCAGCCTAAATATGAACCTAGGGACTTGGCTTCAACAAACTTGAATCTCACCCCCCTAAGGATGCTGCATACCAAATATCAAAAGATTCTTATTGCTAGATCTGAAGAAGAAGATTTTTAAAAAATACTCCTCATACTGCACTAATTTAAACATTTGGGCTCCCATAGAGAGCCCAAATATCGACCCAGGCAGTTGATTTCAATAAACATGTGAAACAATCTTCCAAAGATGTTGTATGTGAAATTTGAAAGCTTTTGGAGCAGTGGTTTGGGAGAAAAGTAGTCTTATGTTTTTCCCATTACCCACAGTGTTAAAAAATGCTGACTCAGCACTTTTTCAAAGTCCCCAAAAAGTACCCCATGATAAAACCGATGGCAACTTTTTTTGACCATTCCATTCTGTTGGTCCTAAGGAAGCATCACAACAAATAAGAATTCTCAGTGCCGTGTAGTTTTGGAGATATGGGCATTTTAATTTTTTCTATTTTTAGCTCCTGTGGTTCCCACGGGGCTATGGAAAAAAAAATTCAGAATAAATTAGGTACTTATGACCCAATAAGCACTCACGTAAAATTTCGTTCAAATCGGCCTCGCAGTTTGGAAAATAGAAATTTGGGGCGGAGCCAAAATTTTTGCCCCTCCTTTAACATCGCCAAATATAGCCCCTCGAACTTCTCTTGAACAAACTTGAGTCTACACCTCAAAATGAAGCTGCGTACCAAATATCAAGTCTCTGCTGTTGCTGGTTCTTGAGAAGATTTTTTAAGAATTGGAGCATTTTTGCCCCATCCCTCTGCTCAATATGAGCCGAAACCTAATTTGACAAAAAATCAAAATGCCCTTATATAACCCCTACTCACATGAAATTTCATTAATATGCGGCCAGTGGTTTGGGAGAAAAAGGCCCAAACACCACCTTCATGACGGGCGACGGACGAAAAGTGATCAGAATAGCTCACACTGACTTTCAGTCAGGTGAGCTAAAAAATCCTGGTGAGGTAAAGAGGTTAAAAACTTCAAAAACAAAAAGTGTCACCAAAAAACCAGGACTATATTAAAGACGCCAACACAAAGCCGAAATGGCAAAAAATATACTGTATATATAAATATACTAAATACAAGCTGTAGCTTTGGGTGTATCAGGCACTGCTGATACTGCCACAAAAGCCCAATAACGGCATAAAGACAATAACAGCAAAACAATAAACAAAGTATAAAAAAAAACCCAAAAACAAACAAACTTCAGAGCTGCCAGAACTGAAAAGGTCTGTCGTCCCTAAGCCCGGATAAAAGCTGATGGGGGAGTTTTATTTTTATCAATTATTACAGTGATCTGTATTGCGATACCCATTTAGCACTGACACTCTTCATTCACACACCGAGGTAGCATATTACTTACCAAGCCACCTACTAAATACCGAGAGGCAGTTTTCGGTCTATGTATCTTGCATTTAGTTGAACAAATCAACGGTTATATCACATGTATTAGTTCAAAGGATTAAATTATATGTCTGTACATATATTTAAACCTTTTAAATGACCCTTTTTACTTATTTTCCTTCACCTCAATATGCCTCGGTATTTAGTAGGACCCTGCAGAAGCAGTGCATTTACACACAGTTTCCGAGCAACCAACACACAAGGGAACTGATCTACTTTGCGCTAGTCCTGTGCCCGCAATCAGACCTTTAGATCAGTCTAATTTGGGCACAATGGCAAATATGGATCAGTCGTATTGTGGCCTGCATGGTTGGAGAAAAAGCGCCGGTATTTTCTTCTTCTTGGCATCTGTTGTAGGTTTCAGTTTCCCCTCTTAAAATGATCGTTTACCACCCACCCCTTGTTATGGGTCTTCACCATTATCACTGGTTCCCACCACCCTTGACGTAAGTTTACTTGAGAAGGCTTCTTATTGTCGCAGTGTCGAGTCAAAGTCCTAGCTGAATGTAAATTATGCATGACATTCAATACGAAATGCCAGAAACATAAATATAATAAGATCTCCAACTTTGAGTGCATGATCATACAGAATTTGCCAAAGAAAAGCAATCGGCATCGACAGTGTCATATATTCCTTTTCTATGACAAATTCTGTGGGGTTTTTAAAAATTATTTATCAGTTGCATTGTTTGAATTGAAGGTAAGCGCTAAGCAATATTGCAAGCATCAGGGAAACCTGGCCAAACTATATATTGCCAAAACACTGCAAAACTTTGTAAAAAGTTTCAAACTCCACATAATTGGGCACAATTATCTTATTCGGGCACAGCGTTTACCGTCATTATTTGAGAAGAATTTAAAGACCTGCCCGCAATGGCAAACTTTCTCGAAACAAATATGTGAAAGCATGCGTCTGTTTTACTAAAGTCAGTCACTTCTTCTGATGTCAGTTTTCATTCGGCGTCTCAGAAGGAAATAGGATATTACTACTCCTTTCTCTCCATCCCCACAACATCGCCCGGGCAATGTGCATAAAGGTGTGCGAGCCTCGTGGGTGCGAAGCAATTAGTGCGGAGGTGTGTGTGTGGGGGGGGGGGGGGGGGGGGGTACAACCTGGGTAGTTTATTATTACTTGTATTTCTATGTGTATGGTGCATAAGTAAAAGCTCCCATCAAATGGTCCTATCGAAGAATAGTCCCACAGCAGCCAATGTTATACACTAAACTTACTATTCAAATTTTATTACTCTTTCATTTTTTTTTTGCGTTAAAAACATAGCCCTCCAACCACACCACTATGTTTTGGAAGCCCCCCCAAAAATTAAAAAAATTTAAGAACTTAGAGAAATCCAGTTTTTCATGACCTCCTCTAAACCAAATCAACCCGGCCCATTAGGCTTACCAGAGCAAGAGACGGCAATCACTAAACAAAAATTTCCAACAACTGTTATAATATGAAATCGTCGCCGTGACAGCACACCATATACAATATATAAACAAAATATCCCATGCTATTTAATATTATGATTTTAGTCAGAACGCCCGCCCCCCCCCTCCCCCCCCAACCCCCCCTCCCCAAAAATAGTGACATGTGTAATGGGCCTAAATTAACTGCTTTTTTTATTGAGCTCGACTTACCTTTTTGTCTTCCCTTAATCTCTTGCCTGTTGTTTAAATCATTTTTTCTCTTTTAAACTGTACCAGATAAAGTTCTAACTATTGGTTAACTCTCCGCCTTATGTTAAAATTATAAAAAAGATCACGTACGAATGTGAAAACTTAACGTGTGTTTGCAGTCTCGCACACCCTCCTTTTCCTCCAGTGCATTTCGTCAACACTTTCCACAAAGCACATTCTCCCCAATAACATTCAAAACAAAATAAGAAAATGGCCGGCTGTGTTACAAATCTGTAATGCACTTTTTTAGAAAAATAACATTATGACGGCTCTATTGGAAACATTAGGATGGTAGATATGCGAATGAAAAGGTAATTTTACATTCTTCTCAGAAATGCTTATGCTTTTATCACAAAACAAATTCGTTTTTTTAAAATTGATGATTTTGATCGGTTGTTTAGTTTCACCATAGGGGATCTCGGGCCCGGCTATTTGAAAAATGCAGGCGAGCTACTACCGCCCTCCTTAAATCACCCCAGGCGGGCGATAATGGCGGCCCTTAATTTAGTGCGCATGTGCGCGCTATTTGGTACACTCTGACATAATTAAGAGAAAAATTGAATTCTCTCGATATTTTGAATCGACTTCAAAAATAAAAAAAAACGGAATCCTATTGTTGTGGACACATTCGATATTAACTCTCGTTGCCTTAATTGATTTTGGCCTGTTATTTTATATACAATTTGTTACAATATTACACAACCATAAAAGCTTGCAATAAATAGTTCTGCATTCATGGCATACTTAAATATATTATAAACGATATCATCATAACACCGAAGCCACCATAGGCTTTCATTTAACTATTGAAAGTTGTTCTGATGAGCCTATGATGTCACGTGGGAGAATTTGGAGAAAACTAAAGGGTAACAGGAACAATATCGACAAAATTATATACAGGTATACATCTTTTATAAACAAGAGGCCCCAGGGGGCCTGAGGGTGCTCACCTGACATGGTAGTCTAAATATCAAACCAGGGACTTGACTTGAATAAGCTGCATACACCCCTCCTAAGAAAAGCATATACCAACTAGATGAAGCAGTTGTGCCCTCACAATACACAAGATTTTCCTTCTATTTTCAGTTCCTGCACTTTTACGTCCCAAAATTCAGATAAACGCATAAAAAACAAATTTTGTTTTATTTTTGTTCGGAAATTTTCGAAGTCCCAAACAAAATATTTTCAACCTAAAATTTTTTTTTCTTTTTAAAATTGACCAAAACACATAAAAAAAACAAAAAATTAATTTCCGGATTTTGGTCCAAAAGTACCACCCGGCCCCCAAATTTTCACTGTAAAAAAAAATAATTTTTTTGTCTTAAAATTGACCGAAACGTATAAAAATTAAAAAAAAAAACATTTCTGGATTTGGTCCAAAATTTCTAAGTCCGGAACGGGACCCCAAATTTTCAGCCTAAATATAAACCCAGGGACTTAATTGGCTTGAACAAACTTGAATCTCACCCCCCTAAGAATGCTGCATATCAAATATCAAAAGATTCTTATTGGTAGATCTGAAGAAGATTTTTAAAGAATATTCCTCATACTGCACTAATTTAAACATTTGGGCTCCCATAGAGAGCCCAAATATGGACCCAGGGAATTGATTTCAATAAACATGTGAAACAATGTTCCGAAGATGTTATATGTGAAATTTGAAAACTTTTGGAGTAGTGGTTTGGAAGAAAAGTAGTCTTAAATGTGTTTCCTATTACCCACAGTGTTAAAAAATGCTGACTCAGCACTTTTTCAAAGTCCCAAAAAGTACCCCATGATAAAACCGATAGCAATTGTTTTTACCATTCCATTCTGTTGGTCCTCAGAAAGCTTCTTCACACCAAATAAGAATTCTCAGTGTCGTGTAGTTTTGGAGATAGGGGCGTTTTGATTTTTTTCTATTTTTAGCTCCTGGTGTTCCCATGGCGCGACGGGAAAAAAATTGGGCATAAATTAAGTACTTATGACCCAATAAGCCCTCATATCAAATTTGGGCCAAATCTGCCTCTCGGTTTGGAAAATAGAAATTTTGGGAGAGGCAAAAATTCTTGCCCCTCCCATAACGATGGCAAATATAGCCCCACAAACTTCTCTTGAACAAATCTGAGTCTACACCTCAAAAGGAAGCTGCACACCAAATATCAAGTCTCTGCTACTGCTGGTTCATGAGAAGAAGATTTTTTTAAGATTTATGCACACTTTTGGGGCATGGCCCCACCAAGGGGTGAGGCAACTTGATTTGAACAAAATCAAATTGCGATGTCATAAGAAACTATTATTTCAAATATCAATTAAATTGGTTCAGCGGTTTGGGAGGAGAAGATGTAAACACCAATGTTCACGGACGACAGACGGTGAGTGATCACTATAGCTCTCCTGACTGAAAGTCAGGTGAGCTAAAACAAGAGGCCCCAAGGGGCCTTAATCACTCACCGGCCAAAGTGGTTCAAAGAAGTATTTGGGGTCACATTCAGTTAGACATGGTTCATCAACACTACAAAAGGAATGAAGTCATGAGAGGCAAATTTTAAGGAAAAACACCAAGGAATGGATTTGAACAAACCTGAATGTAACATGCCCTCTCCCCCACCCCACCCCTGCCCATACAGCCCAAATATTAAGCTAAAGACTCACATTGAACAAACTTGAATCTGATCCCCCTTGAGATGGCATATACCAAATAGGAAAGAATTCTGACTGGTGGATATGAAGAAGGTTTTTAAAGAAATCACCTCACATGGCACTAAGTTAAACTTTGTGCTTAAATAGGGAGCCAAAATATTAACCCAGGGTCCCGATTTGAACAAACTTGAATCTGACCCACCTAGAGATGTTGTATACCAAATATGAAAGGATTCTGATTGGTGGATCTGAAGAAGAAGAAGATTTTAAAAGAAATTTCCTCAAATTGCACCAAGTTAAACTTTGGGCTCCAATAGAGAGCCCGAATACTAACTCAGGAACCCGATTTGAACAAACTGGAATCTGACCCCCCCTCCTCCCCCTCCACCCTAGAGATGTTGTATACCAAATATGAAAACATTCTGACTGGTGGATCTGAAGAAGAAGATTTTTTAAGAAATTTCCTCATAATTCACTAAGTTAAAATTTGGGCTCCTACAGGGAGCCCAAATCTTAACCCAGGGACTTGATTTGAACTAACTTGAATCTGACCCCCCCCCCCCTCCTCCCCCCCCCCCCCCCCCCCCCCCCTAGAGATGCTGTATAACAAATATGAAAAGATTCTGACTGGTGGATCTGAAGAAGAAGATTTTTTTGAATTTTTGAAAAAACTTATGTGTGCTATCAGAGTTATGCCTCTCCTGGTGCGGCAAGTTGATTTGTACAAACTTGAATTGACATATGATAAGGAACATGCACACAAAATTTAGTTCAATTTGGTCGAATAGTTTGTGAGGAGAAGTCGATAATGTAAAGTTCACGGCGGACGATGACGACGGATGGCAAGTGTTAAATTAAGCTCCCTTCAGTGAGCTAATAAAAAAAAACCTGTACACAAAAGTTCAAAATTTATGAATGTGGATGCCAACGTGAGGGCTATGCCATCGGCTCACACAACTATTTCGTTACAAGAAATTTCTGGCAGGTCTGTTAAATGTAGCACAGTGAAGATTATTCCCATACTTTGTATTTAGAATAGTTGTGTATTCTTTATCTCTGCAGTGTGATGTGCATTATACAGGTTCATCAACATTTTGTATCAAAATTCTGAAACTAGTTCAATACACCCCCTCCCATTCAGTTAATTAGTTATCTCCAAGGATTTTCTGCTCCCTTCCCCATTTCCATTAATTGAACTGTTTTATTTATACACACAATGATATAGCCTCTCCGTGGGGATCCCGGGGAGTGAAGCAGTGCTTGTTCACTGTGGTGAACAAGCCCTATTTAACTGTCAGGACTCATAACCATTGCTTGGGGTAGAAGTCCTCTAAAACGGCCCACATGGGTATAAATATTTGACTAAACCCAATTTTATATTTGTGTTGCAGGCAAGATTAGCCATTGTGTAGAAATATATGGCATAAAACACAAATAAATAAATCCATTTTTGTCCCCATTTGTAAAGTTTACAACTTGTGCTCAATGTACACTTCTAGTTTGCCCCCATTTATTATTAAATGTACATGTGACACCAGGGGCGGATCCAGGATTTCTGAAAAGAGGGGGTGTGTCTTTCTGAAACTGAGCCATGAAAAGACACGGTGTGTGATAAACTCGAGATCAATTTCTCCCATCACTAAAGGGGGGTGGAGGTGGGGTGGGTGGGGTTGGGGAGAGCCACTACCGGGAAAAGATAAATAAATACTGGGCTCTGAAGGGACTTGTAATCCAGTACCAAGGAAATCAGCCAAAAATGTCTGGAAATACAATTTTTTTTTTAGTTTTTTTTTTAGTAAAACTATTTAAATATGGATATCATTGGAACCTACTGAATAAGCCGGTTTCAATAACATCCATATTTACATTGTTTCACTAAGATATAGTAAGGGTTATTTTCTTAAAATTTGAAGAAAAAAAACTGTTTGTGTAAGGATGTGTGGTGTTTTCGACTCATTATAGTGTGCTCCGATATGTCTCGAGAAGAAAATAGAGGGGGCGCGCGCCAGATGCGCCCACGTCTAAATCCGCTACTGGACACAGTGAAAATCTTTCCAATTTTTTGAATTTAGAATTCTGATATGAACTATACAGGCTTGTCAACATTTTGTGTCAAAGCTCTGGAACCAGTTTTTCGTCCAAAGAATTCATTTTCCTTTCATGATCTAGTTTTGTCAAATCTATCTCTGATTGTCCCCATTTGTAAGGTTTAAAACTTCTGCATCATGTACAGTTCTAGTGCATGTGTCCTAATCTTTTGTGTGATATCCAGGGCAGCTAAAATTACTTATTATGCCAGTAATTGTTATTGACCAATCAGCTTCAATATCTAGTGACCGTATATGAGACTGTGTATCATCGAGGTGACCGTATATAGAGCTTATATACGGTCAGTTCCAACATTTTGTTTTTGTAATCCAACGCTCGCTTTGATGTTTTTCCTAATTTCGCGTGTTCAACGAACAACAAATAATTTTGCGTGTGTGTCTGTTGAGCAACGTACAACTATAATACCTTTTTTCCAGTCTTCGAGAAATTTTAATAAACAACTGTAAATAAATACAATAAATAAACCACTAAAACGACATGTATATAAGCCATCTGGCACTGTCTGAGACAAACTCCAGCGAGAATCATTACCCGAAAAATCTGCCCTTCTCAGTTCATGCAAATATTTTTGAGTTACTCCCGCTGGACTGTAAATTTTATTGTCTGTTTTGTTTTGATTATTGATCTCACTTCGCCTCACATCACACCATATCCGCCCCCTTAAAGCCCCATAACTTATAGTAACCCACCGCTCAGGTTACGCAAAGTGCTCACAAACATCATTTTGCGAGACCTATTTTTCACTCCTGTAAATTTGATCTTAAGATCAAATTTGCGGGAGTGAAAAATTGATCTCAAAATAAACTGATACAATTTATAGGTTACGCAAAATAATAATTGGTGTTACGTAAAATACAATTTCCAGGATGCATTTTAAGGTTATGCAGAAGTGAAATTTGTCAGCTGTAAGTATTCAATATAACACAGTGAAGATTTTTCCAGTTTTTTGAATTAAGAATTTCTCTTGCCCCAATTGTATTATTTAATCTGTTTTGTATATACACAATGATATAGTCATTTCTATGACCCCATTTGTAAGGTTTAAAACTTATGTGTAATTTACACCTGTATTTTAACATTAGTAATAAGCATGTACAATTTTAAACTGACCAATGCAGCCAAACAAGTATTCGATGCAGCCAAATAGTTTTGAATGGACGGAAAGCAAATTGGTTAGGGAAGAAAGGAGAGAGGGAGTGATTTACTGAGTAATGGACAGAAAGCTGAATGCTACGGTGCTCTGCTTTGGCGGCGGACTAAAAATATCTTCACTGTGGAAAGTGAAGTGAGGAACGTGAATACACATAAACTAACTGGCACAGTCCATGAGAAAACACACATTCAATACAGAACTTGACTATAAAGTTACACAGTAGCTATTGAAGACTCACTCTTGGGGTGAGGAACATGAACACACACAAGCTACTATGATTGGTTTTCCTACTCAAATTCGGGCAATCATATATATGTAAACACATCCTCCTCTTGTTTATTCAATGTATGGTTTTGGTATGGTAGGTTTTGGAAAAATGGAATTTTCTAGTAAAACACCTTTCTTATCAACCTACTCACAATTGTTTACTTCAGGCTTGCACTACAGTGGAAGTCCCTAACTCGGATAAAATACTCTCTATTTTTGTCTTTCCCAAGCAATTTGAGAAAGAAAAGTGGTGCAAAAGCACCAAGAAAAAATAAGCCAAAACTGAGTCGAATGCAACCGGCGCAGACCCAGTAAGGGACGCTCTCTCCTAAGTACAACTCCACGACTTCCATTGCCAGTGCGCATATACCGTCTCTAAAGACTCATTCTTTTTATTATCCGCTTCGTGTCGAGATGTTTTTGCACGCTTAACAGTGTTTATCCAGCTCATTGTTTGATGATTCCTGATTCATAGTGAACATCAGTGTATCCTTTGTATTCTCAGGAACAGTGTTTTATATTCTCTTCAATATTATATATCCATAATGTATATTTAATTATTCTCTCTCGAGTCGCGCGCGAATTTCGTGTGCCATGCGGTTCGGACTTATTATTTTTCACAATTATTGTTAATGCTTTATTTGCTAAATTTTCTAATTGTGTTAGAGTTAGGTGTCAGCGGGGTACCACTCCTACAGTTTTTCTTCTTTCTTTTGAGAGTAGTCATCCTGTTGTGTGGTTCCCGGTCGACCGTCTGGGGTCTTTGTTTCTGTCACCTTTCTCTCTTCTTTGGGGGTGTTCTTCTGTTTTCTGATTTCACCTTCTCTGCTCCTCTCACCTCTATCATGCCCAGGACAATTCCTTGTGGGCAATGTCTGCTGCCAAAGCATGTGGACGATTTACATTCGTCTTGTTCCTCCTGTAATGGGTGTTCGGCCGAGCGGCCATGTGATGTCTGTGGATCATGGTCATCCACTTTCTGGGCGTCAGTTAACCGTGTCGTTCGTTCTCGTGGCCGTGCCTCCCGTGGGAAAGGAGAACGCGGTCGTTCGGGGACTCCCGAGCCGACCTTGTCTGGTGAGAGTTATTCCTCCTCCGTGGGGGTTGTGCAGTCTTTTCCTGTGGTGGTTACTGTGGGAGCCGTTGAGTATTCTGGTGAAGAGGTGCCTGGTTCCGGGACTACGGTCCCCCTCCAGTCGACATCTGAGGCTGTCACTAGGGTTGTGACTCCTCCTTCGGAGCCGAGCAGGTGTGCTCACTCCACTATTTCACCAGCCTCAACGACTCCCGACGTATCTACTACTACTGCTGGTCCGTCTGCTTCGTCGTCAGTTTCAGCCGGCCTCGGCTTTTCGCTGCAGGGGACTGCAGGAATGTCCGGTACTGTAGACGTGGGATATCGGCCTCAGCCTTCCCTGACTTCAACTCGGCGAAGTCAGAAGGGGCTGCCGGCCGAACCCATCTCTGTGGTCTCTTCGCCGTCGAGCACCACAGTTGTGTCTTTGGATTCGGATGTTCTTAGTGGAGACACTATGAACTCCGTGGCATTTCCGTCCACCCATTCTGGCCTCACGACCAGTTTTGGGGGACCAACGCCTTTTGTGCAACCTGGACCTTCTGCCCCGCAGAGGTCCGCGGTGACTCTCATGAGTTCTCGCCATATTGATCCTCGGGGTGCCTCGTACCCCTATACACGTCTGCCTTCAGATGTTTCGGCTGCCGCCCGTCGTCCCGCATCGGGTGTTTTGGAGGATCGTGACCCTTCGCTGGTTAAGAGGGTCAGAGGTGAAGCCACTTTGCCGGTTCGCTCCCCTGTCAAACCGGCCGGTACGGTCAGTGAGCTTAGGGAGGCCCTCTCCTTACTCACTCAGGTTCTATCTAAAAGCCTTCCTGTTGCTTCCAGCGAGGCAATGAGTGGGCTGGTTTGCCCACGATGGGCTATGTGTCTTCCGACTCTGGGGAGGAGTCTGACATGCTTGATGTCGAGGGCCAGCAGTCTTCGGACTTGGGGGCAGCTCTTGACTTTGTGTTTGGGTTTCTGCCTGATCTCAAACCCACTAACCAGCCGACAGTGTCAGCCTGGCCGCGATCATCGGTCGCGTGCCAACAGCCTATGGAGCAACCTGCTTCTGGGCGCCTTCGACTGTGCCATTCGGTACAGGTGGTTGAAGCTTTTTCAGCATTGGACTCCAAGCTGAAATCCAAGGCTCTGAAGACTTCGTTCTTCACCAGGGTTGACACCTTTTTGCCTCCTGTGCGTTATCGTTCCTACGATTCCGCCAATCCGTCGGTCTGCCAGACTTTGACGGTTCTGGATCAGGACTCCACTTCCCTCGGGCTTTCCAAGCCCAAGTCTGCCATCATTCCAATGACGACTCTGGAGTCCACGTTGGGCTTATCTAGAGAGATGCTTGGCATGCTTTCTCTCTCAGATCACGTCGTCTCAGCTTTGGCTGCTTATCTGCCTCCAGTTAAGTTTGACGAGGTACAGGCTCCTTTGCATGTGCTGTCCAAGGCGCTTATGCATCTTACTCACACGCATGCCTGTAACACGGCTAATCTGGAATTAGTTCGAAGGGACGCTGTGCTGGACGCAGGACGATCCCTTCCCGAGGAGCAGCGTGCTGCTCTTCGATCTACTTCTTTGGCAGGTCCGCAACTTTTCCATGGTTCCGTGTCGACGGTCCGGGATGACGTCCTACGTCATTCCGAAGATCAGCTGCTGTTTTGTCAGCTTGATCAGCCTTCTAGGGGAGGCAAGGGCCGTTCCAAGCCTAACAAGCACCCTTCTGCTTTCTCTGTGAAGCAAAAGGCTGGTCCTTCTGCCGCCGCCTCTACTTCTTACTCAAGGGGTAAGGGTAAAGGTCGGCAGAATCGAGGGAAGTCTCAGGATTCTTCATTTAGTAGAGGAGGTGGTTTCTACTCTCGCGGGCCTCGTCGGGGCTCGAAATGAAGGTCCTCACCTCGACTCATCCCAGGTTGGAGGAAGGATTGCAGAGTTCGCAGACCATTGGGCCACCATCACATCCGATCTGTGGGTGTTAGATGTTGTTCGGTCCGGGCCTGCGAATATCCTTCCGAAGGCACCCCACTCTGTCAAGTGTGCCTCTTCCAACCACAGTTCCTTCAGATGTTTTACGTCGGGAACTTTTGTCCACGGAGATTGGCAATCTCCTGGCAAAGGGGGCGATCGAGGTCGTCAAGAACGTTCAGTCAGTGGGTTTCTATTCCCGCCTGTTCTTGGTGCCGAAGAAGGACGGCCGACTCCGACCGGTTATCGATCTGAGTATCCTGAACCAGTCTATCATTGCTCCAAAGTTCAGCATAGAGACTTTCAGGTCGGTCCGCCAATCAATTCACCAGGGAGATTTCGCTGCCAGCATCGACCTGCGAGACGCTTACTTCCACACTTCGATGCATCGGGCGTCACGGAAGTATCTCATGTTCACTTTTCTGGGGCGAGTTTACCAGTTCAAGGCCATGCCTTTCGGCCTCAACCTGGCTCCTTGGGCCTTCACCAGACTGATGTCGCATGTGATAGCGTTCCATCGCACACAGTCCAGGGTGACTACTTCGGCATATCTGGACGATATCCTCCAGAGGCATTCCAATGCTGCCTTACTGGAGTCGGATGTCGCCACTCTGTTGAGCTTGCTCACGTCGCTTGGATTCAGAGTCAACAAGGAGAAGTCGGACCTGGTCCCTTCTCAGTCGTTTTGTCATCTGGGGATGTCTTTCCAAACCCAATTCAATTTGGTGGCGGTTCCCCAGGCCAAGGCCTTGATTCTCTCAGCTTTTGCTCTGACTCTGTCCCAGTCCACGTCCGCGACCGCTCGGAGTTTTCTCCGGCTGATCGGTCTCTGCGGTTCGATGACGGATCTCATTCCTCTAGGTCGGCTGCGTGTCAGACCTCTCCAACACTTTCTGCTCAGTCGTTGGAGGCCGAATGTAGATTCTCTGGATCAGGTACTTCCGTTTATGGAATCTCTGTATCCTCACCTTCTTCCCTGGACAGATGTTCAGTGGATTTTGCAGGGTGTTCCATTGGACTTACCCACGTCCGATCACGTTCTGACGGCAGATGCCAGCGATCTCGGATGGGGTGCGACGTTGGATCCTCTCGGTCTTTCCCTACACGGGATGTGGGACCAAGTTCAAGCAGCTCTACACATCAACCAGAAGGAGCTTCTTGCTCTTCTTCTGAGTTTCAGGCAGTGGATCCCTCACCTGTCGAATCGCCAGGTCCTTCTGCTATCCGACAATTCGACAGTGGTTGCTTACATTCAGAACCAGGGCGGCACGCACTCGGTTCCGATGTACGAATTAGCTTGGGATCTTCTACTGCTCGCTCAGGATGTTCACGCCGGAGTGGTTGTTCGTCACATTCCCGGTCGTCTGAACGTCCTAGCCGACTCCCTGTCCCGACAGGGCAGGGTTATTTCCACCGAGTGGATGCTCCAGTCTGAGTGTTCCAGTCGCTTTGCGATCTCTGGGGACGTCCCCACATCAACCTCTTTGCGACTCGTTGGAACCATCAGGTGGACACTTTCGTGTCCCCGTGTCCAGATCCTCTGGCTTTTGCCGTGGACGCTCTGTCACTCGATTGGAACGGTCTAGTCGGCTACGCCTTCCTGCCGGTTCCGATTCTTCCTCAGGTTCTAGCCAAAATTCGAACCTGCAGTTGTCGAATCATTCTGATCGCTCCCCTGTCGCCTCAGCGGGTGTGGATCAATCAGTTCCGCTCGCTGATGGCGGCGGTTCCGGCACGTCTCCCGCTACATCGCGACTTTCTTTGTCAAGGTCGCCCGAGGAGTTTTCACGTCGACCCAACTTCATTGTGCCTTCACGCATATCTTTTGTCAGGTCCTGTCTCCTCCGTAGAGTTTTTCGAGACGAGCAGTGGAGTTCATTTCTTCTTCAAGGAGGCACTCCACGGGTTTAGCTTATGCAGCTAAATGGAATGTCTTCTGTCGATGGTGTGCTGATCACTCTGTTGATTATGCCAATCCTTCGATTTCACAGATTGCGGAGTTTCTGGTATATCTGTTTGATTCTCGGGGTTTCCAGCCTGTTACCATCAAGGGTTACAGGTCCATGCTTTCAGAGACTTTTTCTTATGTGGGGAAGCGTCGTATCGGCACTAATCCTTACCTCTCCAAGCTTGTTCGGCACTTTTCTTTGAAAAGGCCTCGGACTTTGCAGCTTACTCCACGATGGAATCTTTCGTGGGTGCTGCTTTGCTTGATGGGGGCGCCGTTCGAACCTTTATCCCAGGTGGATATGCATTTTCTCACATATAAGACGGCTTTTCTGATGGCATTTGCTTCGGCCAGACGGGTTGGTGAGCTTCGGTTGACCCGGCCTTTTTTAGGAGCTCTCCCAACAGTGTTACTTTTACCACGGATTGCTCTTTTTTGCCCAAGAATCAGTTACCAGATACTACTCCTCCTCCTATCTGTATCAGGGCTCTTCCTTCTGTTGAGGGTAATCGCCCTTTGCTCTCTGGACCGTGCTATTCGCATTTATCTCGATCGGACATGTTTCATACGGAAAGGCAGGAAATGTTTTTTTCTGTCTCTTATTCCGGGTCGACAGAAGATCTCTCCTCAATCCATTTCTCGATGGATTTGTCTTGCTATTCGTACGGCTTATGGTCGTTTAGCAGCTGGCGATTGTATTACCAATCGTATTTCTGCCCACGAGGTGCGGGCACTGTCCACCTCTTGGGCTTATTCTAACTCCGTCAAGTTGTCGGATGTTATGCAGGCAGCTTACTGGAGAAATGCTTCTACTTTCTCCACCTTTTATCTGCGCCAGTTGCAGGAGCAGTCAGAGGACCTTTTTGCCCTGGGTCCTCTTTCTTATGCTCAGGCTGTTGTCTGCCATAGCCATTAGGCTTCTTGTAGGTCAGTTTCAGCCTTGTGCTGTTACTGCCCTTTTTGTGTCTGTGTGTCACACAGGCCCATATGTCTCCTTTCATTGTCCTTTACCAATGATTGCGACGTTATGGTTGATAAGCCTCGGGACCTCTTCCTTCTGCTTCACGGTTCCAGTGCACTGGGGTTGTGTGTGGGTTGGTTATGCGATTTCCCTCCAGCCTATTGTCTATTCAGCCTGAAGTAAACAATTGTGAGTAGGTTGATAAGAAATCTAAATTTTATTGTAAATTTCCTTTCTTATTATACCTACCACAATTGTTTACATGGAGGCCCTCCCGTCTTCTTTACGGGTAAAGAATCTTTCCTCCCCGCTGATCACATAACTCTAACGTTGACGGATTCAAAAAGAATGAGTCTTTAGAGACGGTATATGCGCACTGGCAACGAAAGTCGTGGAGTTGTACTTGGGAGAGAGCGTCCCGTACTGGGTCTGCACCAGTTGCACTCGACCCAGTTTTGGCTTATTTTTTCTTGGTGCTTTTGCACCACTTTTCTTTCCCAAATTGCTTGGGAAAGACAAAAATAGAGAGTATTTTATCCGAGTTAGGAACTTCCACTGTAGTGCAAGCCTGAAGTAAACAATTGTGGTAGGTATAATAAGAAAGGAAATTTACTATAAAATTTAGATTTTTCTTAATACCTACCAAACCAAAACCAACCAGGTCCCTCCCGTCATTTGTGTCATTTCTCATTCTTCAAAAGGACAAATGAGCGCCTCCCCGCACTACATATATATGTATTAAATGTGGAATGAGATGAATGATGGGAGATTGTGACGTAGTTGTCATCGGACTATATTTAGGATGTGGATTCCCACTTCTCTTGTTTTTCATTTTCAAAATTTCTGACTCATTGTGAATTGCCAAACTGAAAGTTTCCAATAAGTTATCTCAATTTGAACTCACCATCAGACAAGTTGTTGAGCATCTCATCAAAATCTTTTTCTTTGTAGTCTGTTATTGACCCTTTGTTGATAGCAGTTAATAATTTAGTAACCCTTGCTACTTCTAGTGTATTCTGAGGAAAACGATAGTACTGTCTGTGGACTTCAATGTTATGACCCAAGAATTTTGCCAGGATATCTTGACTTGTTGAGCTTAATCCACAAACCTGGGACATTGTTGCTAACTGTTGTCTTAACTTGGTTGATTGCAATCTTTCTGGGTTCTTAATTCCAGAGTCCTTCGCTGCTTTGCGCAAAACATCATTCCCTCTTGGTGGGAAAGGAGATTTTCTCTTTACAAATAAATATTCTGATTCAACTGCAAGTGTCTGTCTATAATCAAGCATGACTTTTATGTTCTTGGCCATGTCAGGGTCAAGTAATATAGGCACTTTTCACCCTTTTTTTTCCCTCTCACTTCAATGCGAGAATGTATACTACACAAATCGTAGCCTGAGTGCTAGAATGTTCTATGTCCCATAGGGGACATAGAACATTCTGCCACTCAGGCGACGAAATGCCTCTCAAAAAGCAGATAGTGAACGAAGAATATCTGTATTCTGTGACATATTATGTGAAGCCTTCTGATAATCACTCATTTTGATGAACTGCACCTCTCCACTTCTTCTCCTGTTATAGATAATAACCTGAGCCAAACAAACTTGGACAAGATCATCATAATCAATTGTATTGTCAGATTTGATAAGCTTTGCTGCCTTATCCTTCAAATATTTGTTTAATTGAACAACATCTTGCACCACTGATAACAGTTTGGGCATATTGAATTTCCTAGTATTCAGAGTTTCTAAAGCATGAGCAGATAAATCTTCAGCCCATTCATCTTCGTATAATTTAAGGAATCTCGAACATTCTTGAACTTTCTCGTCTCCTTCTTTACAACCATCACATCTGACCATTTTTGCAATTCTAGATAAGCTGTGTCCCAATTTTAGAACAAGTGATGGAATTTTATGTTTTTTTGTTGGAATCAAACTCAGCCACAGTCTGAATACATTTTCACTAAAATATCCCAGTTTTGCGGTAGTATGCACTCATTGACTGAATTAATTCCATTTGGTTTAGAAGACAAGACCAGCCTTCCAAGTGTCCTCATTCTTTGTGTAATGATGACCAATTTTGTGAAACAATGTAATTCCAAACCTCACTATAAGATGATATCTTTTTACATGTAATCCAATGTTGTCCTCTCTAATATGATTGATGATATTTTTTCTGAAGTCTTCTGACAGGTCATTCCTTTCAGGTAACAATAACCGGGCACTAGATAAGGATTCCCCTCTAGATTTAGTCCCATTTGTTAAAGTGCTGTTAATAGCAGGACAATGTTTCCGATGCTTCCACAAATCTGTAGAAAATACGAACGAAAAGCAGTCAGGACAAGGAACATACGATTTCTCATCCTTTTCTTCCCCATTTTAGTATGTATTTTGGAATTATTTTCCCACTGCCTTTTTCTAAAATTTTTAGGTTGTGATGGTAGTTGCCCCTGGCAACTAATCTAGCCCATGCTCGACGCCTCTCAGTTGATTTCTTTTTAAATACCATAATCTTTGCAACTTCAATTTCATTTTTATGTTGTTGCTGCATATGACGGGGTACTTTATGAAACAGCTTCTCACAGAAAAAACAACACTGTTTTTTGCCTTTGCCTTCTTCTTTATTCAAACATTTTACTGAGCCTGCTTGTGATGTGAAATTTTCATTTGGTTTATCATCAGAAAATGAAAAAAAACGTGTTGAGTTAAAGCTGGAAACATTGGTTTGGTTGTGTTTTCACTAGAATTTAAATCTGAATTCGAATCGGGCACAATGTAATCCTCAACAAGTTCATCCGATACTGAAAAACAGGAAATATTGATAATATTAGTACAATTCCACGATTCTGTCTGAAAAAAGCTGTAATAAAAAAAAAAATCCGAGATGAAGAGATTAGATTTCTGCAACACCCATGTCATATGTACAGTAGAAACCTGATAACTTGGATTCAATAAGACTGAAAAAAATTTTCAGGATTGAATACCTTGAACAATCAACATTAAAATCTCCAACAACTCACATCGTAACTATGACAGCTGTTTAATTTAGGATCAGCTAGGTATCCACCGACAACCAAAGCAAAAAAATTGTCGAAAAGGGCCATAACTTATGCAAAAATTGTAGGACCAACCTATCTTTGAACTTGGCTTTAGTTTTCACCTCACCAAATTTGGTTATAATTAGATATGGCAAACTAAAGTCGAAAAGGGACATAACTCATGCCAAAATTATTAGGCCCGAACCCATACATCTGCCAAGCACCAATTGGTTTTACTCCATAATGGACCTGCTATGGGAGACCACCTGTCTTGAGAGACCAGAAAATGCGGACGGAATGGTTTCGCACGCCAAAGGCGTGCAGGGACGGTTTTGGGCAAGCCCCTTTCGACCCTCATTGGCTGTTTGAGATATTTTGGATTTATGTCAAGGCATGTTGAAAGAGGAAAAGCTTCAGGTACTCGGCAAAATTTACTGTCTAAGGTGTCATGGATGGAAGGTTGGCTGCGTTGATTGACCCCTCGGGTGAGGACCAGTGTGGGAGGTTGGGTCCTCTCACAAAGGTGCTACCTCTCCCCGAGGTGCTGTGATGTTTTTTTTTCAGGCAAGTATAGTCTGCCACTTCAGAGATGATTTCGATGGTGAGTCATCATTGGCAAGTATAGTCTGCCTCAGGATGTCTTAGTCGGTGTTTATGTTCATGGAAGGACATCTTTGGAAAGATAAAAACAACGACCCCTTTCGGGGACCACCAGAAAGAAGACCCGAACTTCCCTGGTCGGGGGCAGGCCTGCATTCTGATCCTATTTGGCTGGGTCAAAGGAAGCGCAAAATAGACACTTACAAAAAGGGGCAGAGGTGGGATGTAGGACCAACGTTCGCCTCCCTTGAAGTAGTCGACCACTTCTAGGGATGGAGTGGAGGATGTTCAGGAACCATGGAGGTTTCAGTTTCCATAACGGTTATAGTTTCCATAGCGGTTATTAGGGTGTTGGTCATAGAGCATCTTCTGTGTACCTGCTAAAAGAAGAAGGCACAATTAGTTATCATTAGAATATGTAAAATATAAAAAATAATGATAGCATATTTAGTTTAATGCAGTCTTTAAAATATGGTGTAATTTTAGCTGAGTCGGTGAAGGCAGCCCTTTCTGGTAGAAGGCCACAGCTAAGCTGTTAATCTGCCTGTTAGTTCACCTTCTCGTTCCGTATTTTGTTTTGAGTTGAAGAACAGGCTTACACACAGAGCCACACCCGGGGGTGCTACTTTCCTGTCTTGTCCTCGTTTAAGGTCCTAGTCTTATGATCGGCCTATTTTAGATAATTGAGGTAGCGAGGAGCAGGCTTACACACAGAGCTACACCCAGAGGTGTTTCTTTCCTGTCTTGCCCTCAGTTATAAGTCCTAGTTAGTATTTCCCTTAAGTAGCAGCGTTTTTGGGATTTTGTCTGCTTTTACAGATTGCCTGTAGTTCGGATATTAGTTGGCTGTCGACTAACCGGTCATGATTTTTCGTGGCTAGGGAGGCAAGGCGGTCTTTTATAGTGGGGATTTCAGCTCTAACATGGAGTGTTTTGATAGGTGTATCCCATGGGGCACGGAGGACGACCCTAAGCACATGATTTTGGACCTTCTGTAGTTTCCCCATATTTGTTTGAGCTCAGTTAGGATGATGGCCCCATATTCGAGTACTGGGCGCACGAAGGCTTTGTATAGTTTGAGTAGGGTAGATTGATTGGCTCCCCAGGAAGTTCCCTTTAACATTTTTAGTAAATTAATACGTTTGGTTGCTTTACTGGCAATGTCGTTGGTGTGTTTATTAAAGCATAGGTTTTGATCGACGGTGATGCCAAGGAATTTTGCCTCTTTGCATTCTGGGAAGACTTTATCCATTAGCTTGAGGTCAAAGTCACGGTTCTTTGTTTTATGGATAAAGGTGATTCATTGGCGTTCAGTTTTATTCTCCATTTGGCACACCAGTGTTCTAGGTCATCGAGAGCGCGTTGCAGAGGTTTTTAGAGTAGACAGACCGTGCTAATAGAGTCCCAGAGGCCCTTATTGTCCGTGAATTGTGAGACTTGAACGCGATCCTCGGTGAATTTGAGATCGTTGACGTAGATGATGTACAGCAGGGGGCTGAGGACGGACCAATGGGGATTGTGCTTGCTTCTAGGGGAACACTGTCGGACATTTCATTGTTAACACTGACTTTAATTTCACGATCATTTAGGAAGGAGGCAGGGGTTTGGCCAGGATTTGAAAATAGGGTGTCCAAATTTGGGAGAGGGGCAAGTTAGAGTCTTCGGAGGCAAATGCAGATGCCACAGGCATCTGCTTGCAAGTGCCACAGGCACTTGCCCTTTTAGGGTGGTCCGGGGGGTTCTCCCCCCAGAAAATTTTTTAAATCTAGCATCAAATGGAGCCTTCTGGTGAGTTTTAGCAGTTGAATCTACTTTTAATTTTGAGTGGGCAAAAAGACATTTTTTTAACAGCATGTTACAATTTTCCCACCCAAATTTACTGACATTTAATCATTGGGGCCACAGACTTATGTCCCTCCCCTCCCCCGGGCTCCCCCTAACGGTCTAACCCCAACCGTGTATTGATGTAATAGTTACTAACTCAGGTGGAGCCTTGAGGTAGTAGGTACATTCATGTATTCATGAATTTGAACAACCTGCCCACGAGCGGTGAGTGTTACAGCACGTAGGCAGGTTGTTCAAATTCACGAATACTTGCAGCGAGGTTACCTTAGTAACCGTCTTAAATACCTGCAGCGAGGTTACCTTAGTAACCGTCTTAAACCAAAGTTCACAAAACGCATTGACCCGTATTGGTATCTTGGTACATGATTACATGTATTCAATTCAAGTACAGTTCTTTCAGGTATTTCATTCATCTCTCATTATACCAACCCGGCCGCAGAAGACAAAGGCATTGGGATGTAACTTATAACTTTGTAAGTGCAATTACTGACCTGTGAGTCTGTGACAAGTCTGTCCATTTTGGCTTCATACAACTTACAATGGATGGTCGTTCCATAACTTCCATTCCATCATGCAAATTGATGCAATGCATGTGTTCCGAGTGCGGTGTTCAGTACGCACTATAAACATTGTGGATGTGGCAGTATTCTGTCAACAGTCGACTGACCTCGATGGAAATGTCAATGAGTGGACTAAATTTGTCATTGAAACTAGGACGGGTGAAATTCACATCTGGGAAGTTTAGAACATGTGTGATCAGCATTTCACTGAAACGTACATTCGAGGTTATCCATAAGCAAAATTAGATCTTAATGCCATTCGCGTCACTGAATGGGCGGAGACAGTAGAAAGATTGACAGGTGATGTCACCATTTGCATTCTCTGGATTTTAGATCAAATCTAAAGCAGGTAGATAATGGGAGCGGGGCTGGGAAGGGGGATTCTTCAATTTCTTTATAAAAAAGTACCAATGGTAAACCATGGTAAGTCCCAAAATACACTGGTAAAACAAGGATAGTTTGGACTTACCCTGGGTTACCGTAGTACATTTTAAAAAGAGTTCTCCAAAAGAGGGGTGTTGGCTCCGTGTTGCTGACAGTAGCCTATAATGAAAAGTTGAACTGCCCTTACAGGATTCCAAGTTCTATAACATTTTTTTATAAACAGATAATAAAAATGAAATGAAACCGGAAATTCCCGTATAACGCTATGTGGAGTCGACCGGTTATAAAATGTAGGCCTGTAGGTCTAAACGAGCATTGAGTAGTATGGGGAGGTGGGGGGAGGGGAAACTAACAATTTATTGAATTCAACTTGATATTTTGTTATGTTTTTATCTTATCAATACTGATCTAATAGGCCTAGAGGAATGTAAGACATGTTACACTCTGATATCAGTTTGGTTGAAAATTAACCCAAATCGACTGGGTT
This sequence comes from Pictodentalium vernedei, assembly GCA_031216915.1. Classification (NCBI taxonomy): domain Eukaryota; kingdom Metazoa; phylum Mollusca; class Scaphopoda; order Dentaliida; family Dentaliidae; genus Pictodentalium; species Pictodentalium vernedei. The sequence continues at coordinate 402,355,343 of CM062297.1, read as the reverse complement.
GAGCAAATATGAGCCCAATTGGGTTTATATTTACTCAAACCAGTGGATTTGGGTTAATTTTCAATCCAACTGATTTAAGAGTGTGGCACCATTCCCTTAATCCCCCCTGCAGCCCTACTGTAGGGCTGTGGGGAGAATTAAGGGAATGGAGCCAAATATCGTCTCTATAGCCTATTAATCCCTGCTTGGGTTCAAATTTTCACCCAAGTCAAAATTCGGAACACAGCTAGGCCAGGTAGGCCCACAAATAAATTTTCTCTGATTTGTAATTACCATAGTGTATTCTGGGTCTTCTGAATAGCTATATTATCTGAGATTGAGATCATTATCAACAGGCCTTCACCAAGGGGTTGCATTAAAAGTTCTCATTTTTCATGACACAAAAAACTTTTATTAAAAAAAACCTCAGTTTTTCTGATTGTTTCTCAATCTTATGTATTGTTTCTCATTGTTTCTCAATCTTATGTATTAAAAGTTAAAAGTTAAAACTGATTATTTAAGTGTTACGTTTCTTGCGAGCCCTGCATATTAACCCCCTGCACACTGATGTCGAAATATCTAAATTTCCTGTTACCATTTTTCCCCATAATACAACAAGAAATTTAACCAATTCAACCTTGTTTGACAGAGCTCAATGAGCTCTGTCAAACAAGATTGAATTGGTTAAATTTCTAGATGCATTATGGGTAAAAATGGCAGTCTGAAGTTTAGATATTATGACGTCAGAGTGCATAGGGTTAACCAACTTGGTTTATATTTATAAACGGCGGTTGTTCATGCTTATAAATGCCTCAATTGCATCATCAAACGGAAAGTCCTCTAATGGTATTTTAGCATAGCTAATACGTAGCAGACGATCCAAATTTGGCATTTCCATTGTCATTCGAAGCTTATTTTTGATGCGGTTTTGGCATGAAAACACTCTCTCTGCCTCAGCATTTCCCACTAGTACACAAATACACAAGGTAAACAGTTTAAACATTTCACTGAAGGTGTTTCTGTTCCTGTGGTTTCCACCACCAAACATAGCCTGCATTAATTCTGTAGGTCGCAGAAAGTGGGTGTTGCCCTCGTCATCTACCCTGGTTGAAAAGTGGTGCACTTCATTTTTGAAAGGGAGAAACTCACCCTCACACCTCACCCTACACACCAGTGCATCATATCGCAAGCCATTCCTGCTGGTTTTGGCCTCCCCATAGTGACTGAGTAGAGTTTGCAGGTGGTTCACTCCCCAGAACAACAATGGACCATCATCTGCAGGATAGGAGCTGGGGTCAAAGATCTGCATAGCATGCAGCAACTCTACATGAGGAAAACGAGCTTCAATGTTGGCTATTACTCGATCCAATATTTGTGTCCTGTTGTCCTGAAAGATGACTTCTTGTGTCCTCAGATCACCTCTTCTGTGTGATGACGATGTCATGTTAAACTGTACACCAAAGTAGTGTCCATCATTGGCCTGCAGAGCATTCTTCAGGATTGTTAGTTGAGTGCCATCATTTTGGTACATATTCTTAAGAGAGTTCACAGTGACATGTAGGTCTTTCTTAATGGAGGCAAAAGAAATGTCTCTGTACTGGAAAAGCCTACTCAAGTGGTTTGTAAGACTAAGGACATCAGCAGCAATGTGCAGTAAAGTGACAAAGTTGTATGACTTCAGCTGCAACTGAAGACCTATAGCAGTTGGATCTCCCTGTGTTGCATCATCCTCCAGTAGCATCATCAGAGCCTGATAGTTGTGGATGATCGCTATCACAGACCCCCCCAAGTGACAACCATCTAACCGGAAAGTGTCTTTTGAATTTAATAATATCAAGTTCCAATATATTTGCAAGTTCTTTCAACCTCTCTAGGCGCTTGGGTTGTATAGCCACAAAGTTGTACAAAGCTGAACAGATTTTCTCAATTGTATCCATATCTGGAACAGCAGTGCATGCCTGACTCACAGCAAGATGGAGTCTGTGGCATACACAGTGTATGCACACACAAAATGGGTTCTCTTCTTTCATGAGACCAGTGAGGCCATTCATCTCACTGCTCATCATGCTGGCTTCGTCACTTCCCATGCCTACCACCCGCTCGAAATTTTTCAGTCCAAATCTGTTCAGTACTTGTTTCATGGCTTGCAGCAAAGATGGTGCAGTGCTGTCTCTGATGATCTCCATACCCATGTACGTTGTTGTCACAGTCCCGTTAGGAGCAACATAGCGTACTACAACAACTAGGTGTTTTTCTTGACTTCGATCTGTTGATTCGTCCACCCCAATAACAATGAAAGGCGACTTGCGGATGTCTGATTTCAGATTTAACTCTAACTGATCAGCAGCACACTTCAGCATTTGGCAGAATATGTCAGGAGAGTCATATCGTGCATTTTGCTTTAGGCACAAATACAAGGCATCTTTGTCTAATTGCAATCTAAGGAGTTCAAGTAATGACTTATATTTGCGATTTGCTATTTCTTCAGAAGCCAGCCAAACTGTTGCCTGCATTGCACATTTGAAAGCATCCCTCCTCCTCTGTTCATTCTGTGATGCTAATGAAGCAAATTGGGGCTGAGTTTTGTCTTCAGCACATAAGGCAACGGCGTGATCCTGAGATTTTTCATGGAACTCTAATGTCTGTCTTCTAAAGTTCCGTGTCCCAGAGGACAGAATGGTTTTTTCGTGCTTTTTGCACAATTCACAGAACATAAGGTTCTCTCTTGGCAAATAACGTAACCAGTCAAAGTCTTTCAGCCATTTCTGCGCAAATTTTTTCCCTCCATCATGTGAACTACTAGTTGCAGTTAAATTTACGGCTGTGTCCTTGTTACTTTCTATAAATTCTGTTTCAGTCGTAACTTCCAATGCATCTGTAGACTTGATAACAGTGGCTACATCTGACAGATTATCATCATCCACAATTTTAGCCTCGTTATCACCCATGGAGTCTCTGCAGACTGTGCTTTCGTTTTCACCCCGACTCGATCCTGCATTGCAGAAAAAGCTAGTAATAACAGTATTCGTTTTAGCGATTTTCTTATTGCCTTTCTCAAACTGAGATTTGCATCTTTTTTCTGTCGGCATCTTGATTCGTTGATCGATGGTAATAGAATGCTCGGTTTTCTGAAGTACACATACTACACAACCATGTAATCACCTAAATTGTGTGACGTTACACTGACGTATCATAGTTGCATACTACAGAAATCTAATGATAGACCATAGAAACAGGAATAGCCCTCGAAGACTCGAATGGGATCGACGTACGCAGATTTCCGTGATATCTATCGGTATCTGACAGTATCATATTGGAATTGGGGTATTTTCTATGCGATTAACACACGGGGAACTGGTGGCATTTGTAACATTTAGGAAAGACAATCAAAAGGGCACCATGAGGGACGCATAGCAACATCAGAAAGGCCGTCTTTTTGAAAAACCAATGCGTCCAAATTGTAAACAGGGCGTCCAAAAGACAGCTGGATGCATCTCTGGCTAAACCCCTGGAAGGAGGAGAGTAGTCTAAGCAGTTTCATGGGGAGTTTCATTTTAGATAATTTGAGGCGCATTCCGTTATGCCATACAGAGTCAAATGCTTTTTCGACGTCTAGCAGAACAGCCGCGCCTATTTGTTGATTGTCAATTGCGGTTTTCATTTGGGTGACTAGGCGGTAGATATGCCCGATGCCTTCTTTGCGGTTTCTATACGCTCTTTGCCATTTATTGAAAAACTCGTCTTCGAGGTGCCCCCTCAGTCAATTGGTAAGGATTTGTTCAAATACCTTACCAATGCAACTGAGGAGGCTGATTGGGTGGTAACCGGCCGGATCGGAGAGGTCTTTGTCAGGTTTTGGTATCATGACACCAATGGCTTTTTTCCAACATTTTACAAAGTAGCCATGGGTGAGGCATGCATTGAACAGTTTATTGAGTTTGTCAATTAGGGAGTTTGGGCTTTGTTTTAGAATTTTTAACTCACTTCATCCTCCCCGGACGAGGAAGAATTTCTACATTTTTTTATGATGTTGATGATTTTGTTATTGGTGATGGGGGTGACGAGGTCATCGTCATCCCCATCTTCTGGCTAGTTATCAAATTTGGGGTCACGGTAGATATCCAGGTGTTCATTGATGAAGTCAATGAGAGACCACTGTGACCTGGTACCAACTTGTATTTTTATGCCATAATGGACCTGTCTTGAGAGACCGCCCCTTTGAAGACTGAAACCATGACAAAAACTTTTTACCTGTTCTGGAATTGGAAAATCCATTGTGGTTATACTAACATAATTAAAAATATTAAAAGCTCTTAACTGGGTTTCAACTGCTATTCAGTTACATAACTCATTAAAGATTGAGATGTTTTTATAAGACCCCTGTGAAAAGATTAGGATTATTGCTGAATAAACAATTTCATACATACCTGAAATGTAACAGATAGGATTATAAAAATAAATTTGTGTCAAAAATCTTCAATGAAGATTTTCAACACTAATTTATTTTTATAATTTTTATAACATTCCATTTCAATTTGTTACAAAAACTTCATAAAAAAGAACAACTACAAAGTAATTACAAAAATCCATTCTTCTCCATTTCTGAATTTTGTGGTTGATGATTCACTGACTTGAGAAAACCTGAAACCTGTTATGACAGACCACCTGTTTCGAGAGACCACTTTTGTGTGGCCCAAAGGGCGGTCTCTCAAGACAGCCTGAGGTTCTACTGTAACTGTGCTCAAAATTATGTGTTTTTTTGAGCTGTTGTCATGGCCCGTCGTCTGTCTGTCCGTACGTCAACAATTGGATACGGCTCGGGCTAGAGGCCGTATTTATGAACCGATCTTTACGAAACTTCTTGGGTACCTTTGTTATAACTGTGGGACGAGAACGAGTGTTTTTGGGTGCAGTCCGAAATTCAAGATGGCTGCCAGCCACTATTTTGTACCGACGATGCAGAAATCTGTTTTTTTGTACAGACCTTCCATATGAAAGCTCTGATTTGAATAATTTTTTGTACGAATGTTTAGTACCATGAGATACATCACATATCATACTATTTTTTTTTTCTCGTGCTTAAATTATGCAAATTAGACTAACTTTGATTTATTTAGTGTTACTTTCAGCACTGTCAGTGCAAATGCCAATACGGCTCGGGCTAGAGGCCGCATTTATGAACCGATCTTTACGAAACTTCTTGGGTACCTTTGTTATTACCGTGGGACGAGAACGAGTGTTTTGGGGTCTGGTCCGAAATTCAAGATGGCCGCTGGCAGCCATTTTGTTCAAAATTAGGGGCAATCAGATTTTTGCGCAGAACTTCCACATGAAAGCTCTGATTTGAATAATTTTTTGTATGAATGTTTAGTACCATGTGATACATCACATATAATACAGGTTTTTTTCTCGTGCAGAAATTATGCAAATTAGATGAACTTTGATTTTTTCAGTGCTACTTACACACAGTAAGTACACATGTCAATACGGCTCGGGCTAGAGGCTGTATTTCTCAACCGATCTTCACGAAACTTCTTGGGTACCTCTGTTATCACCTTGGGACGAAAACGAGCATTTCTGAGTGCAGTCCGAAATTCAAGATGGCTGCCAGTGGCCATTTTGTACCAAAATTAGGTCTAATCAGTTTTTTGTACACAACTTCTATACGGCTCAGGCTAGAGGCCGTTTTTATGAACCGATCTTTACGAAACTTCTTGGGTACCTTTGTTATCACCATGGGATGAGAACGAGTGTTTTGGGGTGTGGTAAGAAATTCAAGATGGCCACCAGCAGCCAGTGTGTACCAAAATTAGTGCAATCAGTCTTTTGTACAGAACTTCTCTATGAAAGTTCTGATTTGAATAAATTTTTGTATAAGTGTTTAGTAACATGGAATACATCACATATAGTACGGGTTTTTTTCTCGTGCAGAAATTATGCAAATTAGATGAATTTTGATTTATTTAGTGCTACTTATACACTGTAAGTGCACATGTCAATACGACTCTGGCTAGAGGCTGTATTTATCAACCGATCTTCATGAAACTTCTTGGGTACCTTTGTTATCACCTTGGGATGAGAACGAGTGTTTCTGAGTGCGGTCCAAAATTCAAGATGGCTGCCAGTGGCCATTTTGTACCGAAATTAGATCCAATCAGTTTTTTGTCACAACTTCTGTACAGCTCGTATTTATGAACTGATCTTCACGAAACTTCTTGGGTACCTTTGTTTTCACCTTGGGACAGGAATGAGTGTGTTTTGGGGTGCTTTTGTTATCACTGTGCTATGAGAACAAATATTTTGGGGTTCAGTCAGACCCACTCTGGGACTCAAAGATTTCTTTTCTAGTTTAGCATCTGACTGTCACCCACCTTTACAATACTTTACCTATACATTTGTTGCAGGCTATGGCCAGTATTTATGTACAGACCATTACAATACTTTATATGTACCTTTGTTGTCAGGTCATTACTTAGATGTTTGTCATTGCTGTGTTACATACTGTACATGTCTTGACAAGTTGAGCTACAGTGTCATTGACACTTTCATTAATAATGTTGCATGCTTCACAAACGGGCGTAATTTCACTAATTCCCTGATAAACTCAGCAATTCAATATAGATATGTACCCAGAGGATATTTTGACACTGAGAATTGACATTTTATTGTGTTATTTCGTTAACAACATGCAGATTTTGAGTGGAAATGGGTTTTCAAAGAACAACAAAACGGTGCTACTAAAAAAAAACAGTGATACTAAAAATATGTCCCGATAAAAATTTTTGATGCAGCATGTTTTAAGGGACATGCGCATTGCCTGAGAACCCAGACAGTTTTTTTTAATGGCCTAAAATAACAATCTAGTTACAAGTAATAGAAAAAGGTTCATGCAAAAAGTTTATTGACCCTGTTAGTAAAAATTGTCTCATGTTTTTTTTTATCTTCAAAAACTACGAATGATCATTGTGAAAACATCGCATCACTGGTGCTTTCATGTTGCACCATAGCATATTGAAAATTTTCATGCTATGGGAATATCACCATAATAATGTGCAATTATCACATCATTAATGAGAATATCGCCAAACGGTACACCTTATTATAGGCTGTACTCTACTTTCCTTTGATTCGTTAATCTGAAGCTACATTAAGAGAGTATTTTTAAAATACTCTTGTGGTTTTTTTTCTACCAATTCCATCACTGGAGATGATTATTTTTCACAGCAACACGCTTTCCTCTGATTCATTAACTGGTTGAGTACTAGATTATTTTTGGTGGTCGGCATTGTTCATCAATGTACAGGCAGCCAACAGTGATGTAAGAACACTGTCAAGATAACTGCCTAAAAGTTGAGTTCTCAAGGAAGCACACTTGGGAGCAGCTTCTTCAAAGCAATATATAAGTGGAAGTTTGTGGCTGTTCATGCCCACCAGACCAATTCCCAAAAGACCAACACCCACTAGACCAATTTCCTCGAGACCAACTGTTAAATTATGTATTAGAATATATGAATACAGGATATAAATAAAGAAGAGAAAAGGAATTATCAAGTTTTACTTTTACAAGGGACATATTTCAAAACTTTTGATTTTCAATACATTGTTTTTATACCTATTTGTGTGCTGTTCATTGACCTTTGATGTTTATTGAGCTTGGTGTCTGTTATCATAGTTTGTGATGTTTATTAGGCTTTCCCAAACACAGTTTGGGAAAGACTCATGTTATTCTTCTTTTTCAAAATTTTTCTTCTCTAATTTTTTTTTTAATTTTGAAATTTTTTTTTTTTTTTTTTTATTTTTTTTTTTCCTCCTTCAATTTTGTCTGTTGAACTGCTCAAAAACAAGCTGTACGATTTTGACCAAATTTGGCATACTTATGTAATGTCATAAGATCTAGTGAAATGCGGTATCGTCATGTCTGTGAAAACACGTATTTTCAAAATATTCTGCCAAAACCGTCAAAATTTCACCATTTCTCAAATGTCTCAAAATTGTTTACAGTTATTTAGCTCAAATTTTCCACACATTAAGAGCATAATATAATACACCACGAACACTACTCAAAGCTTTCAACTTTAACCCCCATTGGCCAAAAATGGCTTGAACATAGATTTTTTCTTCAAAATTGACCAACTTCAAGAGCAAATTTCTCTAATTACAAGGTCGTTGTAACAATTATTTTGGTATGGATAGATGCAACAATGATTGTGCAAGAAAGTTCTTGTTTACTTTTTAATCTCAGATTTAACCCTCAAGCACAATGAGGACGAGAATAAGAGTACCATTTGAAAATGCCAAAATTAGCTAACTTTGGTTGCTTTTTCTATCATTTTGGAAAGGGCTAATTTCAAACACTTTTCATGTATGAATTCACAATTGACTACCAAGACTACCAAGCATATTTGCTGTTGTAATTTTGGGTGTAAAGTTTAACCCTATCCCATTCTGGTTGCATAAAAGTAGGTACCATCCAAAAAAAAATCCACCTTTTTCAGAATTTGGTAAGTTTAGGTGATGATTTACTCCATTTTAAATTGATTGAGCTCTGAATGTTTTCTATAGCTGCATGCAGAAGTCAAAGTATGACAAATTTTGTTCTATATGTTTAATATTATTAAAAGCTTAACCCTTTGGCAGATTTGAGACTTCCTATAAAGGTACTGTCGGAATAATTGTTATTTTTGCCAAGATTTACATCCAATTTCTCTGCACTGGGGCCATGTTTTCTCAAAACGCTTTCCATGAGAAGAAATTCATCCAAGAACAATTTTGCTGTTATATGTTTTAACCCTCACCCAGCTGTCGTGCCTTGACTTGGAGTACCCTCAACTTGCACATGTTCATTCAAATACCAAGATTCAAGATTCTGCCATGTCTCTTATCAGACACTGAGTCTGTGATTGATGTTCACACATTTATAGCATAATATGATACACTAAAATCACCACACAAATATTTTAAAACTTAGATGTGAGTCTTCCATGGAAGACGTGTGTCGTCTGGCATTTCAGACAGAATTCTATGTGGAAAAGGGGCATAACTCTGGAAAAAATACAGCGGATCAAAAAATAAAATAGGAGGTGCACAATGCCATTATGTGATAAAGAATCACTGAAAGTTTCATCAAAATCCATTCATAGGTTAAAGAGGAGTGGCGGATAAGAGAAAGTGTGACGCGGGCAATGCGGACGATGCAAGATGACGGGGCATAACTCTGGAAAAAATACAGTGGATCAAAAAATAAAATAGGAGATGCACAATGCCATTATGTGATAAAGAATCACTGAAAGTTTCATCAAAATTAGAGCTGAAATGGTTACAAATTTTTTGTAACCGGTTAACCGGGAGCTATAATCGGTTAATGACCGGTGAACGGTTATTTTAATAGTTCATAAGAAAATTGGGGGAAAACATGACCGAGAGTACAGCGCAGCGAGGCTGCACAAAGTACAACTCACTCGGACGGCTGGAAAATAAAGAAATGATACGATATCGTAATCGTATTATCGTCAGTGAATACACCTACCTCATTGTGAGCTGCATGTCACTGTATGAACTGATCAACTGTTGTTCAAAACCGTAATCCAGTAAATCCATGGGTCACTTCCAGGAATACCACTGAACAAAGTGACAAACGTACCTAAACATGCCTTATATTCCATATTCATCGGATGAAAAGGGTGTAAAAAAACAGATGCAGAACACGTGATGCTGTTACCCACTGCCGTAAACTGGTGTTAAAGACAGAAGAATTGACACTGTCGTATTTAGCGATCCTCAAATTAACCTTATTAATCTTCCCCCAGAAATTCATTACGTATGGTAAAGTAAAAACTATTTTAAAATTTAAACCAAAGTTTCAGACTTTTGTGAAGACTGAAGATGAATACTAATTACACCATACACAAAAGAAAGGAAAAACAGTTGCACAGTACGTTCTTGAGAGTTGAGACGTTCGTCACTCGTCAGTTTCGGCCCTAGGACGTTTCGACCTTGAGACGTTTTGGCCGGTGACGTTTCGGCCTTTCCGAGAGCCGAAATGTCCCCGAGTGAACCGATTCAAGGATGAAATGTCCCAGAGGCCAGAACCACACACATCTAAGAACCAAGGCATATATTACTTGATAAAATGTGATCTCCCTGTCCCTAGCCCAAGTACTGTGCAGTCACTGCAGTGTGCAAGCACGACAATTTCTTTTCCCATGGAGTTTATCATTTTCAATACAGACACTCGGGTGCAGCGTATGCGCAGTCACTTTTAAAAAATTCGAGGGGTGGGGTGGGGGAGGGGGCACCGGCATGATCACACCACCATCAGTGACCAGTCACATACTGACTGATGATAGATTATAGTGCTACCATGGCGGGGCACCCACCCCTTGCTCCCCACTCGACCCCCCCCCCCCCAGCCCAAGGTACTGTGCACAACAATTTCTTTTCCCATGTAGTCTATGAATATTATCATTTTCAATACAGACACTCGGGTGCAGCGTATGAATTCGAAGAAAAAAGAAAAATTTGAAGGGGGCGGGGGCATCGGCATGGTTGTGTGATCATGCCGATGCCCCCGCCCCACCCCACCCCTCGAATTTTTAAAAAGTGACTGCGCATACGCTGCACCCGGGTGTACCATGGCTGCCCCCCCCCCCCCCCCCCCTCACACACCACAGATACTGAAACCAAAAAGATACACAAAACGTAAATCTGAGCGAACCAACCCAGAGAACAGAGATGTATGGGAAGTTCTCATGTAGAGTGTAGTTGGAGGAGGTTGTTTTGAAATTCAAGGACTTTCAACTTCAAGGAATCAAGGAGGAACGGGGACCTTGACTGTTGACAGCTGGTAAAAATGTTGAAAATTAAGAGGGAGGGTGATAGCCTGGCATGGTCACACCACCATTGGTGATCAATCAGCTGACTGACTGATCACTGATGATGCTGTAATCATGTTGGGGTACCCCCTCCCATTTCCCCAATCAATACATAAGCCTGAGTGGCAAATAAGAGGTGAAAACAACTGATTAGCATGTATGCTGTGAAATTCGACATCAGGTAAAGTACATGCTGTTGAAAATGAGGGCGAGGTGAGGGAAATGGGCTGGCGGGTTCTGGCATGGTTTTTTATGGCTTATAAATGCCACCATCAGCCATCTGACTAGGGCCGGGTGCCCACCGTTAACCCTTTACCCAACGCCGACAATATTGAAATTTATTATTGTAGTTTTAATTTTTCATAATTTTACAAAAAATGATGACAAAACCACATCATGTGACCCCTCATTGGAACGGGCTCGATGAGCCCGTTCCAATGAGGGGTCACATGATGTGGTTTTGTAACTTTTGTTGACATTTTTGGGAAACTTTTGAATTTTTCAATAGCTTAATTTGTGAATTACGAGGGCGGATGTGGCCAATTCGTTAGGTAAAGGGTTAAGCTAATCTCCGGCAAACTTCAGATTCAGAGAATGAGTGAAATCTCTAACTCTTTAATACCAACGAAAGTTAAACGTTGTGAGCTGTGAGCTGCAGCTATTGGTTACAGCCTGTAACCAATTACACAATAACAAAAAGAAGAAAAAAACTTATTTGTTCTCGTAACTTCCAGTTCCATAGAGGTATACAGTACACTTGACTGAACAGTTTTTTCAGTTATTTTTTTAAGGGCAATCAAATCCAACTATTCATCTGCGCTGTTCACGAATCATGATGAACAAGAAAAGTCTTTAAAATGGAAGCTTATTAGTCTGACTCAATTCGCTCTCCGCCGTCATGACGGTCATTCACTACTGAATACGTTGAGACTGAGTCCTCACTCGACATGGTAGGTAACGGAGGTACATCTGGAGTTGTTGCGTGGCTTGGGTCCTCACCGGGGCCATTTTCATCAGTTGAGTTAGCACATGCTGGCGATGATACTCCTTCTGGGATAGAAATTGTGGTGGTAGTGGTACTGGTACCACAGACATTCCGCTCGAGGTGTAAATTACGATTTTCCCTAACAAAAATAAGCTCATCAACTGTCTCAGGATCAAGGCTGGCGCGTTTTTTGTTAACAGTGTTACCCGCAGTGGAGAAAATACGTTCTGAGGGCACAGAAGTACCTGGGATGCCAAGATATTTCCGAGCAAGTTTTGCCACTTTCGGGAATCTCTCTGCATTCAAACGCCATCACTCTAAAGGAGATGTTTCAAGGGGAACCCTCATTTCTCTGAAAGAAGACAACTCCTGACGCAACGAGTCCACAGAATTGTCACTGGCATCAGCTTGATCACTGTAATAGTAGTCTCCCAATAAAAAACGCATGGCATATGTTGATGACTCAAGTTTAGAACGTTTAACCACCGGTGCAAATTCCCTGGTAGTTACAGATGCTGAAGTAGATGAACTATCTGAACTGTCTACTGGATGTTGCCCATCCGAAGTTACAGAATGCGAAGTTGAGACATCTGAAGATCTGCTTGGTTCAGTCGCATTGTTAAATTCGTTTTCCGCTCCTCCTGCACGGGGACCAGAGTCACCAGACTCATCCCGCTCACCAGTACAAGGCTGAGAAGACATGAGGGCCAGGATACCATCAAATACCTTGTTCTGCTGGTCTGCATTCAAGAAAGGCATCGTCTTATAACGAGGATCCAAGGCAGTCGCAATAGCAAGGCAGTCTTGTGGCAAATGATCATCACTGGAGCCGTATCTCTTATTTAAATCAGCAGTAACAACTCTTTTGAAATCTTTTGCTACTTTGCTATCATTATCTTTCTAGACAAATGTGTATTCAGTAAACCAGCAACTACAGGTCGTATCATGCTCAATGTCGGAAACTCATCAGTACAGAGTATTGTAGTTGCTAATTGCAGGGGTTTCAAAATAGGCGTAATTTCTTCGATAATGCACCACACATCATTGCTCAGTTCAAGTACGTGTCCTTGTGACTGTTTTGTTACTTCTGGGTCAAGTACTACGGCCAAGACAGCAATACGCTGTTCCAAAAGCCTTTGAAACATGAAAAAGGTGGAATTCCAACGAGTTGAAACATCCTGAAGTAAACTATGCTCGGGAATTTTCATTTGTTTTTGTCGTTTTCTTAGTTCCATGGTTGCAACATTTGATTTTTTAAAATGTCCCACTAGATGTCTGGCTGCCCCTGCTGCACGGGAAATAGCAGCAATGCCAAGGCCGGCATTTATACTCAATTGCAATGTATGACCAAAGCACCGAATATGATTCCAATCAAGAATGCGAACAGCTGCAACAATATTAGCCCCATTGTCAGTTGTTATAGCTGAAATTTTACTCCGTGGAATTCTGAACTCTCTCAAAACACATTCAATCTCTTCAGCTGGGTTCTCAGCGAAATGTCTTTCTCTGGTTTCTCTCATGCACAGAACACCATGTCGAAACTCCGAGTTTGGGGAAATATAATGCACAGTAACTGTAAAATAACTTTCAGTTGCCATACTTGTCCAGCAATCAGTGGTGACAGCAATAAATGGTGAATTTTCAATTTCCTTGATCAAGCCGTTCTTTGTCTCATCATACATAAGCTTAAGATGGTTTCGAATCGTGGTGTGTGAGGGCACCTGAAATTCCGGCTCCAATCTATGCATAAAATTCCGAAACCCAGTCCCACTTACAACGCTGATAGGTCGGATGTCGGTTGCGCACCATTTCACTATAGCCTTTGTGAGCTCATTTCATCTGGTCTTGGTCATCGACCTGGGGCGGTCAAACAATAACTTAGATTGCAGACATTTGCGATTACGGCTGTAACTTTCTGAAGTTTCTGTATTACCGGCACCCCCACCACTACTCTTACAGTGAGCAAATTGTGAAGTGTGTTGTGACTTGCTAAATTCAATCAAATGTTTCTTTTGTGCATGAGTTTTCATGGTGGATGTCGTACCAGAATAGGCTAAACGAGCTCTACATATCTTGCACTCAGCATATTTCTTATTCTGCTCTTCAACAACAATAAAATGTTTCCAAACATCTGACCTCCTCTTCTCCATGATGATCACAGGCTATTCACAGGACTTCGTATAACCGGCGTTTATCAGTTTAAAATTTAAACTTGGTTCTGCTTTTACTTTTTGTCCATTTAACGCCGTACACACTAACAGTAACAGGTCCAGAATAGGTCAATCAGTAAATGACAATTCGCGATTGTTAATTTTAGAATGTTTTTTAGCTACCATAAACAGTTGCAACTTGCAACCTATATGGAAATGAAACAGCGTTAACAATTCATTCAGAATTTAGACAAGCTATGACGCAATAATACTGACTGCAAATAACTTTGAACCGGTCCCTGAAACATGTGGAATGCGAGTTGGATTATGCGACAGAGTTGCAGAATGACAATGATGCCAGAATCCAAAACTCTTGTCGATTTCTGTCGAATCTTGTCAACTTTCAGCAATAACAATGAAAGGGGTGATATCGGCTTCACCTACAGGCGTACAGCTATGCCCAAAGCAATGCTTGAATTACCTTTTACTGTGCTATTACTAACGTATTAGATACAGCGACATGAAACTTCAGACAAAAACTTACTTTCTATTAATTTCTGCCTGCAGCGCTCGAATATAGGACAAAACCCCCTCGGACAAAACACCCTCGAACAAAACCCCCTCAGGACAAAACACCCTCGGACAAAACCCCCTCACTTTTACTGACAAAATGGACAAAACCCCCTCACTTGAGAAAAAAATGATGATGAAAAAAATGAGGTGATAAATGTTGAAGTGAATAAATAAAAAGAATATTTAAACAAATATAGAGTTTTATTAAATTTGTTTGCAGGTAATTGTAATTAATATTTAATGACATATATATATATATAATACTGACAACATGTAACAGCTAGCGATCTTTTTCACACAGATCTATAGAACATACAAATATTATATTAATTAGGATCATCTTGCCTTACAAATTACAACATCTATAAAGTAATTATCCAATGATAATAAATCTAATTGACACTCACAACAATTCAATGTGGTTCAAGTCGCGTTTTTTGAGTTACCCTGGATCATGTAATAAATAGAATCTACAACGGATCCCTATTTTGTAGCTCTATTTACAAAACTCGTCCAGTAAATTAGGTCTTGGCCTCGCTAAAGCTCGGCCAATACCTAATTTACTGAACTCGTTTTGTAAATAGAGCTATAAAATGGGAACCCGTTGTAGATCCTCTATTTATTACACAAATCTAACCTGTGATATGGATACCATGTAATGTTTTTACCGTGTTGACGGACGGACGTATAGGTGAAGCACTATATTTTTAAAACTGTTTCATATATATGAGTGAAGTTTCTAAAACCGAATACAATAACCAACATATTTCAAGAAGTCTGCCACATTGAGTTTACCCTCACGCCTATCCTCACACAGTTTTACAAGTTTCTTCTGAAGTTTAACTGTGTGTTTTCTTTGACGTTTTGATGGAGGTTCACCTCGTTCATGTCTAAGGAGAGTTGTAGAGACCAATACCTGGTCTTTCTTGAGACTGTCTATTACTCTCCAGACTGTTGGATGTGCATGGCCTACAAGTTTCATAAACCCATTATTCCAACCTTCACAAATGTTATTTGTGCGAGCATTACCACAAACTGTTATGTCATGCACATTCCAAACTGGAGGTGGAAACGTATGCGGTAAGCGCCTGACTTTAATTGGGGCAAGTGTTCCATCAGGTCGAGATGGTGGTTTGATAGTTCTATAAGACCCAGTCACATATGTATTGTTAAAATAGGCCAAGAGAGGTTCGAGTCCATCAGGGGTGACATCTCGCAGATGTGACATGCCTTCATGAATGTCATCTACTGGCAGAAAGGCTAGACTGTCCAACATTCCACAAAAATGCTTAACATTGTCATCCTCCCTGTAACAGGTTACCAAACCCAAACTCTGAATTTTGCACCACGTACTTTGAGTCAAATGATAAAAATATCCATGTATAACAAGTTGTGGACCAAATATTTCTGTCGCTGCCTTCATTGCAGCTATTTCAAAGTCCATTGTAATGGTCGTTGGGTCTACTTGGAATCCTAAAGTTTCACAATAGTCCTGAATTGCCCCAAACAGTTCTTCATATGTAGATTGTTTTTTGTCCACCAACAGAGCATACACACAAGCCACTGAACTTTCACCAATGGCAGCATGGATTACATACAGCTGGTTAAAGAGTTTTGGTGCCACATTAAAAGTTCCATCCATAAACCAAGATGAGGAATTAGCAAGATGTCTTAACCCTTCATTGGTAGCAAACACCAACATACGGTTGGTACTGTCAACACCATTATCATATATTAGAAAAGAGTCTCCATCTGATGATAATGCCCACTCTCCCTCAACTATCAACTCTGATAAAGTCTTTGGGCTCTGTGGCAAATATTTAGCTCGTTCACGACAGAGAGAACGCTTCACGGAGTTGATATCCCCAATGGCAGCTCGTACGGAAACGGGAGCTGTTGCAATAGTGTCTGTCAGGAGCTGGCTGTTTGTACCTCTTGAACCTGGAGCCCGCTCTTTCATCTCTGCACGTAGTTTTGTTGCCTCAACGCCGCCGTTTTTTAGGATCATGCGAATGTTCGGTGGAACTAAAAACAGAGTTCATTTCAATATTTGTAGTAGCAGCTGCCTTACACAAAAATGCTGATCTGTTTGAGCACTCCCATCGGATTTTATTTTGACGTGTGTATTTCTTAGTATACATGTAGCCATCAAGCACAAGTTTCAGACCACCTTTGTGGTTTTTGATAATCTCCATAATATAGCACTAATTGACAATATTTTGAATACTGAGAAAGCATCACAAAACTGGCATATTTATAACATTATGACAGAGAATGTTGTTCTAAAACTTTGTCATGCCAGTGTAATAAAACAACATAAATGGTTATTGAAGTCAGCAAAATTAAAAAATTGAAAGTGCAGATAGCTTGCAAAATGGTATTACTAAAACAACAAAGCTATACCTCAAAGAAGTAATTGAACAGAAGACACAAGCTAGTATCCCAGCAATTTGAGCAAAATTGAAAAATTGAAAGTGCAGATAGCTTGCAAAACGGTATTACTAAAACAACAAAGCTATACATCAAAGAAATAATGGAACAGAAGACACAATCTAGTATCCCAGTACTTTGGAGATTTGTTGTTATAACAACAACAACAGGCATCGGTACTTTTAATGGTTAAGTACAGATGACTTGCAAAATGGTGTTACTGAAACACAAGACACAAGTTAGTATATATATAATGTCTGAGGGGGTTTTGTCCTGAGGGTTTTTTTCCCTGAGGGGTTTTTGTCCTACGATGCAAAAAATGAGGGGGTTTTGTCTGATGGGGTTTTGTCCTGAGGGGGTTTTGTCCTGTTACCGCAGCGCTCATCATAAGATACTGAACGGTTAACCACGGTTACAAAATTTATAACCGGTCATAATCAAAACCGAACCGTCAACAGTTAACTGGTTAACCATTTCAGCTCTAATCAAAATCCATTCATAGGTTGAAGAGGAGTGGCGGATAAGAGAAAGTGTGACGCGGACGACGACGCGGACGATGCAAGACGACAAAAGTAATCCCTATATGTCGCTCCCCACTTCGTGGGGCGGCGACACAATTAACCCCTTCTGGCCACAAATGATAGGAATATAGCATTTTATCTTCTAGATTGACTAACTTCAAGCGCTAAAATCCCTAATTGCAATGTTGTTGTAACAATTATTTTTGTATGCATAGATGCAACAATGCTGGCAGAAGAAAAGTTACTGTTTAGTTTTTAATCTCACCTTTAACCCTCAAGCACAATGAGGGTAAGATTTCCATTCGTAAATGCTAAAATTAGCTAACTTCGGTTACATTTTCCTGTCATTTTGGAAAGGGTTAATTTTAAATACTTTGTTTTGCTATAGGTAGAGATGCTTAATGAACAAATCCGCTGCTGTAAGTTATGCTTTGGGGCTTAACCCAAAATATGCTTTGGCCACGTAAAGGATAGTATTGGCTGACAAAAATTGATTTTCAGTGAATTTTGCAAACATCTGTACTCATTTCCTCTAATTGCAAGGTTGTTGTAGCAATTATTTTGGTATGGATAGATGTAACGATGATTGCAGAAGAAAGTTACTGCTTACTTTTTAATCTCAAGATTTAACCCGCAAGCACAATGAGGGTGAGAATAAGAGTACTGTTATATAATGCCAAAAATAGCCAACTTTGGATGCTTTTTGTCTGTCATTTTGGAAATGGATAATTTCAGGCACTTTGCTTTGCTATGTGTGGTCTGCATTTTTACATTGGAAAGTTGGTAAAGCCTGTAATATGTCCAATAAATTACAATTCTCTAGTTGAGCTTGGTGTCTGTTATCACACCCTCTCATTTATCCCTCCAATGTGTGTTAGACCAGCATGGGAAGGGATCAAGGAAGAACTTTCAAATTCTCAGGGCAGTGGCATTTCAGATTTCAGTGACTATGTGGAAACTACATGGATATCTAGCCAGGCAACATTCCCAATAAAACTCTTGAATTATCAACCTACCCCGGCCCACCGTACTAATAATAGTGAAGAGGGGTGGCACTGTAAGCTAAATCAAATAGTTGGAAAATCTCATCCAAACATATATGAACTAATTGACATTTTCAAACAAGAAACTACTGTCAACCAGGTTAAATTTGCACAATTAGAATGTGGTACCCTTCCTTCGAAATGCAAGAAGAAATATTTTTGCGTTGATGAACGACTTAAAAGGCTAAAAACTAAATTATGTGATGGTGAAGTTTGTGTAAATGAGTTTCTTGATCAAGCCAAATATCTGTGCTCTGTATGAATTAGGATACCTAGTGACTACAGGAACCTGTAACTCCCTTCACTATAATTAATGTGACTAAATTTTTAATTATTGGGGAATTGACACCTTCCTCTATATTCATCAAATATTTGATGAAAGGGCTTGTTCCCGATTCGTCGAAAATCAATATTTCGCACTCCGGTAGCAATGTTTACACAGTGATCAAATCTTAAGGTGTCCAAACTGAAAACAGGTTTCAGATTTATACAAAACTAGAATTTAAAATTGAAACAAATTTATTCACTTAGTAACAAAATATACAGTAACACATAACCAGTAAAATAATGTATGATAAATATAACATATATTATAATATTGTAAAAGCACAAATTATAACATATATACAGCATTACATTAATTATACAGTCTTTACGCTAGATGCAACAGTTCCGACACCGAATCTGTGTATGACATAAGGCTGATACCACCTTCAACAAATCTCAGTTTTAAAGTAGAAAGCCTTCGGTCAATGTTCATATATTTTTTGGCTCTCGGGCGGCTTTTTCCACCGACCGATTTCTGAATAAATGACACTTCATTTTCGTTTTGAATGTCTTTAATAGTCTGAATTAAAGTAAAAATGTTAGGGTGCGGGTGTTGAATTTTCTTTTTAAGTTTCAAGTGCCATGCCTCTAGATGGTTTGTTGTTCTTGGCCCATCGTTGTCAAAGTGGTTCCACACGTTTATATCACCATCTATCCATTGAGTTTGAACATATTCTACAAAACTTGATGTTGTTGAAGGTTCAATGTCCGTGTAGTTCAACTCATCTAAAGTTTCGAACCACACATCTTCAACCCTGTTGACAGGCACTAGTGGCAGAGCTGCTGCTCGGCGAACCAGAGTTCTCACGTCACAATTTTCTTTGTACAGTGTTTGTAGGCCAGTAGCTTGGGCCTTTCTCCAGATGCACTGAGTGAAATGGAAAAAACATCCTCTCACACGGATACCTTGGAAAACTTGGCGGACTGCACTATGCACTGCTAACTCAAAGTCCACAAAGGCACTCGTTGGGTTTAGGCTCAGATTTTGATTTGCCATAGCGTCTTTCAGTCTGGAAAACATCTGCTGAGATTTACCAGGTAACAAAGTGTAAAACACAGGAATCATCCTTTCGTTGTTCATAACATGCACTGTGTACAGTTGATAGAAAAGCTCTGGACACGTATAAAATGTCCCATCACAGTAGGACGTTGAGGCTTCGGAAAGAAGTTGCAGATTTTCATCAGTTGCGAAAGCCAGCATTCGTCTAATTCCTTCACCCTCATCAAAAAGAAGGAATGGATTCCCTGTTGAAGTTTCCAGCCACTTTCCTTCTGGAACTATTTCACCTAATGTCTTTGGAAGTTTGGGTGTCTGTTTACGTCGTGCTCTGTACAGACTAGAGTGCACACTGTAGAACGTTGGTAATTTTTCAACGACTTCTCTGGTCGTATCATCCCAGTCTGTATTACGTAATTTAATGAGCTCCTCTGTGAATATAGCAGGTATGGGTCGTGTTTCCGCCAAACATCTGTGAGTGATCACAGACCTTACTTCTTTTGCTACTATTCCAGCATAGTCCTCTGGATGGTTATGTGACTGGTTTCCAAATGAACATGGTATTCTGTTGATTGTGGTGACTTTTGCAGGACAATTTGGAACAATGCATTTCCAGTACGTTCTGTCTTTATAATGCCGATTTATTCTGTATTCGTAACTGTCACAAGCTAGATTTTCGCCTCCTTGTTTGTTTGGTATAAACTTCACGTTGATTTGTGCACCAGCCATGATTGCAGGAAAATAATGATGAGGAAAGAAAATCCATGCCATATTTATACTTTAATAAAAATTCACTGAAGAGTGTTAACAAAAAAAATAAAATATAAGACTGAAATAATTTCACTAAGTTTTGACAGCTTTAAAAGCAATATCCAATGTACCGACAAAAATTGCGAAACACACACACACAAACACAGTTAACAGTGATCACTTAAGTCAAAAACGTCACCTAATCAGCAAAGGCGAGTGACAACCTTAAGATTTGATCACTGTGTAAACATTGCTACCGGAGTGCGAAATATTGATTTTCGACGAATCGGGAACACCCCGATGAAAATAATCGCTATTAATATTTCTGTCAAATGGAGTAATTTTCATTATCCAAATTAAGCTTTGTGATCTCTAGATTATAGGAAAGTGTTAAATCACCATTCATTAAATATTTCTGTCAATGAAGTAATTTTCACTAGCCAAATTACTACTCAGACAACATTCTTTGGGGGAGAGGGTCACCTTGTTCATTGTTTATTTGTCTTCATATTTTTTACCATATAAGTGCTGAACGCCGGACATAATCCCATCGGACATAATCCCATCCAGACAAATCCCAGCGGACAAAATCCCATACATGGGCGGACAGAATCCCAGTTGGGTATAAAAAATAAAAAGACACAATTTTTTATCCCATTGGGTTCAAGTACTTTTATTTCTTAATATCAATAATATTAACATTAACAGCAGAATTAATGTAACTATGTTCTTCAAAGTAACTAGTGATTTATTATAACAATACCAGCGATAATAAGTATAAAGAACAACAATAACTATAGGTTAAGCCAGGTTGTTTATACTAATTTATGATAAAAAATATGCAATACTGTGACACTTCTAATAATGAAGGCAGTATGTTTTGATAAGATTAAAAATTGAGAACAGTTCTACCGTAATTGGCCAAGGTTTATTGTTTTTCCAGTGCTATTTTCAAAGGTTGGTGTTTTGTTACCAATTCCCAACTTCTTCACAGCTTCTCTGGTGTCGCTGGCCAATGGTTTTGGACTCGGATAGTTGTTAACTGAGAGAGCTTACCAAGAATTAATGTTAATGACCACTGGTATTTTTATGGTAGAAAATAGAGGATACCTTTTCCTTTGAAATGCATCAATTGTGCCCTAATTAACTACATAAGACTTAGACATACAAAAATACTTTTTACCACTGAAAATACCAGTAAGTAACATTAGTTATTGGAAAGCTCTGAAAGAGCTTTCCAAGAATTAATGTTAATGACTGGTATTTTTCTGGTAGAAAATAACTTTTTCCATTGAAATGCATCAATTGTGCCTTAACTAACTACATAAGACTTAGACATACAAAAATACTTTTTACCACTGAAAATACCAGTAAGTAACATTAGTTATTGGAAAGTTCTGAGAGAGCTTTCCAAGAATTAATGTTAATGACTGGTATTTTTCTGGTAGAAAATAACTTTTTCCTTTGAAATGCATCAATTGTGCCTTAATTAACTACATGCAACTTAGACATACAAAAATACTTTTTACCACTGAAAATACCAGTAAGTAACATTAGTTATTGGAAAGTTCTGAGAGAGCTTTCCAAGAATTAATGTTAATGACTGGTATTTCACTCGTACTGTATAAATGAATAATTATTTACATCTCATGCACAAACTAACATTGTGTAAAAATTCCTCGATATTTTTTGTGTTATTTTGGCGATCTTTGCATAAGTTCATCAAACGTTCATTCAAAGTTTTATAATTACGTTTGCTCTCTTTTTTGGCTGCTGACCCAGGCGGTTTTGGCAAATAAATTATAATGGTATTTACCATGGCATTGTCCTGTTGAAAACCCTCAATTAAACACCAAATACTTGGGTGTTTATGACCAATCAATTCCCTAAAAGAATTGTTCCACCCCTCACAAATATTGTTAGTTCTATGCCCTCCCTCTAATGTTGTTTGGTGGACATTCCATGTTTCTGGAGGAAACATTGGTTTTCGACGACGGAAACGAATAGGTGGCATTGCAGCATCAGAATTGTTAGAGGGTGGTGGTTGAATAGCCCGATAGCTACCCGTAACGTATGTAGAATCAAAATATGATATGAAGTCCTCCAGTCCGTCTGGAGTATTGTTTTTTAAATGTTCCATGGCTGGTACCACATCAGGAAGTGGCAACAGAGCCAGTCCATCAACTTTAGCACAAAACTGCCTAACGTCAACATTGGATTTATACAAGTTTGTTAGACCCAATTCCTGAACTTTCCTCCACGTACTTTGTGTGAGGTGATAGACGCACCCTTGTGTTGTCACGTGATCCCCGAACGAGCTATGAACTGCTTGACGAACTGCAGATTCAAAATCAGTTACAATAACCTGCGGATCTAAATCGAAACCCGATCTACACACTGACTTTGTATTGCTTGCAACATTTGCTCATATATGGCCTGTGTTTTACCAGGCAATAACGCATAAACACACGAAACAGCAGAATCAGCCAACGGCACACGAATCACATAAACTTGCTTGAATATTTTTGGTGCCATCGAAAATGTTCCATCCATATGCCATTGATCACTTCTAGCGAGCAAACGAAGTCCAGCATCTGATGCGAATATTACAATTCTGTTCACATCAGACCCATTGTCGTAACAAACAAATTGTTCAGGTTCAATTCCAGCTGTAGTTGCCCATTCTCCACTTATATTGAGTTCATGTAGAGTTTTGGGTTCTGATGGCCGCGATCCTTGTTTTTGACGTCTGATGTCTCGACGAATGCTTTCAGGATTTCCGATTTTCTCACGTACATCATTTGTTGTTTGAAGAAGCGCTTCTGTAAGTAAGCGATTGCTTTTTGATTTTTGCTTTCTAGCATTAGACTTGATGATGGAAGTTTCAGTGATGAACAGGTGGTTTAAAACAAAGTGAGAAGTTTGAGAACTGGCATGATTGAAGTTTCATTGATGAAAAAATAGGCAGACAGGCGGTTTAAAACAAAGTGAGAAGTTTGAGTAAAACAACAACCAAAACACTGTTTTTGTAAATCAAAAATATTTCCTGGCATTTTGTCCGCTTTTGCCAGAAAAAAATACTACCTGGCATTTTGTCTGCTTTTTTGTGAAAAAATGTTGCCTGGTGTTTTGTCCGCCCATGTCTGGGATTTTGTCCACTGGGATTTCGTCCAGGTAAAAAATCTGGGATATTGTCCGGATGGGATTTTGTCCGCGCACCATCAGTGCTTCATATCACATTTTTGAACTTTGATTTGTGTTTTCCATATTTTGTTATTTCTGCTTGTACATATCATCTTACTTGTGCACTGTATATTTTTGTTTTTATTTCGGTTTATGATATTATGAATAAAACATGTTGAAATATATCATTTTTTCTATTTTAATACACACTTTGATAGTTGGTCTTCAGTAGCTAGTCAAAAGTGTTGAAATATTCCCCATGTAAATGTAAACCTTGATAATTTTTTTTCTAGTCCCCATTATTTATAAGAATAGAAAAATAGATGAACACAAGGTATGTAATCATCTATTTTCCTATTCTAATACATAATATAACAGTTGGTCTAGAGAGAATTGGTCTAGTGGGAGTTGGTCTTTTGGGAATTGGTCTAGTAGGAAGACACCGTAGAGGGACTTGAAAGTTAAATTGGGCATTACTCTCCTGCATTTTTAACAAAATGACAACTCCTTGATATATGATATATACTTTATTCACCAGTATACAAAAAATTGAATATAAAATACATGGAATATACACATTTACAATATATATTTGAATGAAATAGAATTGCAAATTCATCAGTACTGCAATTGTATACTGGCAGGGAAAGACATAGCCAGATTGGCTTCGTTTACAAGGTGCAGTATAGTGTATTATTACAGATGTAAGATGTATGATCAAAATTATACACTATTGCAAAAAGGCAACAAATGAGGAAGATCAGCGAGATATGGACGCTCTTGATCTGAATCTCAGACTTGTGTTAACCATTAATAAATCTCAAATCACTCAGCTATGATGACCCTCCAGTATTTGAGGTGTGTATAAAGGTATTGTGTTACTGTACAATATCCAAATTCACACGTGCTCGTAGAATCAACATTCAATACCTGCATGTGTTGCCTCAATTAACATGCCATGTGTTCCCTGTACCGCCTGGATTTTTTAAAACCAATCTCACCCCCAATGTTTACAATTCTAGTTTTGTCCTGGAAAACTTTGATCAAAATTTTGTTCCTCAAAAATTTCTTCTGTTACAAATTATTGGAGGGTGGAGATGGGCACCCGCCTGTGGTTTGTAGCAGAGCAAATTATCATTGAGCTATGCACACTGAATCAACATTCACTACCCGAATGTGTTGCCACAACTACATACCCAGTGTTGCCTGTAGCTGAAGCCACTTCTCCCTGTAACAACTGGATTGCTCAAAACCAATCTCACCTCCCTAATGTTTACAGTTCTAGTTTTATCCTGGAAAACTTTGATAATCAAAATTTGTTCAACAGAATTTCTTCTGTTATAAATTTTTGTAGGGTGCTGATGAGCACCCTCCGGTGGTTTCTAGCAGAGCAAACTTTCATTGACCTGTGCACACTGAATCAACATTCACTACCTGCATGTGTTGCCCTAACTACATACCCAGTGTTGCCTGTAACTGAAGCCACTACTCCCTGTAACAACTGGATTGCTTGAAACCAATCTCACCTCCCCAATGTGGTATCCGGACAAAATTCCCTCGGACAAAATACCCTTAGGACATAATACCCTAAAAAAAAATACCCTTAGGACATAATACCCTCAATGGGTAGGACAAAATACCCTCAGACAAAATGTATATAAAGTTGGATTTTTGGTGTTGGGGGTTGGGGGGGTAATTGCATCTAAGGCACTAGCCGGTGTTTTGTTTGAAATAACAAGTACCAATATTTTTAATTTTTTTTATTATCCTTTAACTAACGTAACGGCCAAAACCGGCCAGCACTATTCTCAAAAATCGCCAATTAATTTTCACTGCTTTTTCATTTTTTGTCTTAAAGACATAGGTTATGACCCCTCGTTAGAACGAGCTCGTTGAGCTCGTTCCAACGAGGGGTCATAACCTATGCTTTTGAGACAAAAAATTAGTTATTCAAGAATTATTTTTGCAAGTGTCGTCTGCTTTTCAGGTTAGGTAAAGGGTTAAACTAAATAGATATGAAGCACAATACCAATGGCAGATGGCAATTGAATATGAAGCACAATATAAATGGCAGATAGCACAGAACATGAAACAAATATGAGGGTATTTTGTCCGAGGGTATTTTGTCCTACCCATTGAGGGTATTGTGACGAATCCACTATCCCCAACCCAACACGAGTCTAGATTCAATTTCTCCCTCCCAAAAACAGTTCGATCAGCCGAGGCGGTGCGGTTTCTAAAACCACATCACCCCAGATGGTCGAACTATTTTATAAGAGATATTTAACATTTGCGTTTCCGACCGGGCTTTAAAATAAGGAAAAGGGATCGCAGTTATAATGGGTAGGTCGGAGCCCCACATAAAGTTCTCGGGTAGATGACCCACCTTTAGACTGAAATTAAAAACTACAAACCATCAAGATGTAGCAAGGTAACAATAATTCAACACTAAGAAATGTTATGGTATAATTTATTGAATGAAATTAAACATTATTACATATCCAAAAAGCGTTTGTTTCACTATCTTAAATTGGGCTGAAATTCGGAGGCTAGAGAAAAAAAAATATCAAGAATCCGATAAACAAGGCCCTTTTTATTATGTCCAGGCCACCCAGATTTTCTAATATAATATTAGGAGACTACTATTCTCCCATAGAGGACGTACCAATGACCAAAGGGAACTGTCATAAGAAGCTTCCACCCTCGAAGAACCAGAGTTCGTCGAGTGTGAAGTCTTCCAAATATAAATGAGGAATCACCTACATTCCTCCATAGATGTCATCTCCCAATAGTAATGGTCAGGACTACACAGGTAAGAAGCTTTCACCCTCGAAGAGCCAAAGTTCGTCGAGTGTGAAGTCTTCCACATATAAATAAGGAGTCACCTCTGCTCCTCCATAGGTGTCATACCAAATATTAATAATCAGGCCTCAATCAAGTAAGAAGCTTTCACCCTCGAAGAACCAGAGTTCGTCGAGTGTGAAGTCTTCCAAATATAAATGAGGAGTCACCGCTGCTCCTCCATAGGTGTCATACCAAATATCAATAATCAGGCCTCAATCAAGTAAGAAGCTTTCACCCTCGAAGAACCAGAGTTCGTCGAGTGTGAAGTCTTCCAATATAAATGAGGAGTTACCGCTGCTCCTCCATAGGTGTCATACCAAATATCAATAATCAGGCCTCAATCAAGTAAGAAGCTTTCACCCTCGAAGAACCAGAGTTCGTCGAGTGTGAAGTCTTCCAATATAAAAGAGGAGTTACCGCTGCTCCTCCATAGGTGTCATACCAAATATTAATAATCAGGCCTCAATCAAGTAAGAAGCCTTCACCCTCGAAGAACCAGAGTTCGTCGAGTGTGAAGTCTTCCAAATATAAATGAGGAGTCACCGCTGCTCCTCCATAGGTGTCATACCAAATATCAATAATCAGGCCTCAATCAAGTAAGAAGCTTTCACCCTCGAAGAACCAGAGTTCGTCGAGTGTGAAGTCTTCCAATATAAATGAGGAGTTACCGCTGCTCCTCCATAGGTGTCATACCAAATATCAATAATCAGGCCTCAATCAAGTAAGAAGCTTTCACCCTCGAAGAACCAGAGTTCGTCGAGTGTGAAGTCTTCCAATATAAAAGAGGAGTTACCGCTGCTCCTCCATAGGTGTCATACCAAATATTAATAATCAGGCCTCAATCAAGTAAGAAGCTTTCACCCTCGAAGAACCAAAGTTCGTCGAGTGTGAAGTCTTCCACATATAACTAAGGAGTCACCTCCGCGCTGCCATCTCTGACACCCCGCACACTCGGTGACTACCCAACAAGAAGAACTCACACTCGACAAAAGTTTGTCGAAGGCGAAATTCTTCAAAAAAAATATTCCCGGAGTTCCAGAGAAAAAAAAACTACTCTAAAACTTACTTAACTCTGATTCCATTGATCCGACAAACGGAGAAAAAAGAATACCAAATAAATTCCTAAATAACTATCCCAGTCTCACCAATGGCACAGAGAATTCGGTGTTTAGTTTCTCATTCCGGAACTCCAAGGAATTACTATTTAAACTCATGACCAGCCGGCTCTTCCCAAACCTTCCAGAGAAAAGCCAAACAACCTACCCCAGTGAAATCCTATCTCGAACTGACTTTTTCGACGGTCCAGATCACCCACTTCAATTCATACACAACACGAAAAAATCATGCAACCTCTGAAATCTTGTATCGATTCAGGAAATCGCTGGTGTGTGCATTTCCCTCAGTGAAACTTGACAACAATTCAATCAACCGTTACTAGATCTCGTGCTACCTGACACTCTAATCACTGGTGGAGACAACCACCACAGAGAGAGCAAATAAGTAATATGGAATTAACCCCTGTTGGACGGCAAACCCCCGACTCCATTTATCAAAAAACAGCACACTACCCCCACCCCAAGGTAAACGTCCTCGTTTTTGGATGGCTCAGATAGTGTTTTTGATTTCTTATTAATAAAGATAAAAATAAAAAAAAATGATTAATGATTTATAATGACTATATTTACACAAAAAAAAATGGGTCCGAAAAAAAAAATTGAGTACGATCTGTTCATACCTACTATCTAGATTAAATCTTTAGGCATGGGAAGTGCTACATCTGACGGAATAATCCGCCATCACATTTTATGTTTTATACAGCGGTAGGCAGGCCTGGGATACAGAAATCCAACCACCGACCAATTTCAATAAAAATTGAAACCGCTTACCGCCACGATCACTGACATGCGATAAGAGATGTTACCGCCTGGATTAGTTAAATCCCTGATCCGAAGAAAGCCACCACTATAACTTATATATTTATAAAACAATTAAACGGACCATACTTCATTGGAACACTACCTATAATTTACTACATATGAATTTTATCATCGTCCAGATGATGCTGCTCGCAGCGCCAAAAACTATCTTGGAAACCCTGCACACTACTGTATCCTTTTCATC
This sequence comes from Pictodentalium vernedei, assembly GCA_031216915.1. Lineage (NCBI taxonomy): Eukaryota > Metazoa > Mollusca > Scaphopoda > Dentaliida > Dentaliidae > Pictodentalium > Pictodentalium vernedei. The sequence goes on along the minus strand of CM062297.1, from coordinate 402,326,569 downwards.
ACGACAACCCAGACAACAGCCACAAGATCCATTTATTGTTGGCGCGCTTGAATCATTCTAGATTAGAAAACAATTATCCAATATTTTTATGAATCCCGGAACTCTATTTCTCAATCGCCAACTCCATATTTCCAATTCAAAACAGTTGCAATTAATGCTTCGCTTGGGCAGCATAGTGAGCCCAACAAGGAATCACCATACCATGCCCAATCGAACCATCAACAGAGCCAACAATTGCCATCAAGGTCAATGTGAAATATCTCCAACTTTCACATTAATCACTTCTTTCCCACTTAATAAACCATCAACACATTCCCAATCACCCTGACTAGGGGGTTTTAAATTACAACATCTGGTGAATTTTCCTTTTTATTCTATCCCAAAAATTCTTTTGTGCATTCGGCCGGAGATGTACACCATCTGACAGAAAATGATGAGGATAAACCTGTCGATGGTGAAAATATAAAATATCTTCATCACCTACAGCCTTAAAAGCATCATTGACAGCCATACGTCTAAACTCATAAATCTCATAAGATACATTTCGGGGCTTTACTCTAGGAAATATACTACCTAATGTTATTTTCTTCACCCCAGCAAGCTTCCATTTCTTTAGCAATTCTCGGAGGTCCCGCAGGAAACATTCAAAAGAGAATGTAACGCAATCAATATCATTACCCCCAATCTGAAGAACTATCCATCTAGCCCCTCTGACATTAATATTTTGCAAATGGCTAATCTTTCCCCCAGGTATCCCAACAAATTTCACGGAGGCAAACGGTATGGTACAATGCCATACTTCTGGGCACAATAATAAAAATCGGTACAATCTCGCCACAAAACTGTGTCCAATCACCAGACCCTCCATTTTAAGGAGTCAAAATTAAATCCTAAAAAGCAAAGTTAAATTAGGAAGGTTTACAAGAACCAATTCACATTCAAGAGTCAATGTTAATGGACAACTGTCAATATCGTCTGAACTCATAACCATCAAATACCATGATACACCTACACAACTTCACTGTCACTGGACAACCATCAATATCGTCTGGTTTCATCACCATCAAATACCATGATACACACACATAATTTCAATGTCAATGGACAAATATCAGTATCATCTGGATTCATCGCCATTAAATACCATGACTCACATACATAATTTCAATGTCAATGGACAACATCAGTACCGCCCGGACTCATCGCCATCAAATACCATGATACACATACATAATTTCAATGTCAATGGACAACATCAGTATCGTCTGGATTCATCGCCATCAAATACCATGATACACATACATAATTTCACTGTCACTGGACAACTACCAGTATCGTCTGGATTCATCGCCATCAAATACCATGATACACATACATAATTTCACCGTCAATGGACAAACATCAGTATCATCTGGATTCATCGCCATCAAATACCATGATACACATACATAATTTCAATGTCAATGGATAACATCAGTATCGTCTGGATTCATCGCCATCAAATACCATGATACACATACATAATTTCACTGTCACTGGACAACTACCAGTATCGTCTGGATTCATCGCCATCAAATACCATGATACACATACATAATTTCACCGTCAATGGACAAACATCAGTATCATCTGGATTCACCGCCATCAAATACCATGATACACATACATAATTTCAATGTCAATGGATAACATCAGTATCGTCTGGATTCATCGCCATCAAATACCATGATACACATACATAATTTCACTGTCACTGGACAACTACCAGTATCGTCTGGATTCATCGCCAACAAATACCATGATACACATACATAATTTCAATGTCAATGGACAACATCAGTATCGTCTGGATTCATCGCCATCAAATACCATGATACACATACATAATTTCACTGTCACTGGATAACATCAGTATCGTCTGGATTCATCGCCATCAAATACCATGACACACATACATAATTTCAATGTCAATGGACAACATCAGTATCATCTGGATTCATCGCCACCAAATACCTCCCTCAACCTAAAACAAAAAAAAGGAACACCACAGCAGTATACAAAATTTCGCAATTTTCTGTTTCCAACAGCTGAAATTAATTTATGTAATTTATTAGTTACATTACATGAAAGGAATGACCTCCAGTATTAAAAAAAAAAAAACAATCTTTCTGTGACTCAGTCAAACTGCAACCAATAGGTTTCCAAGCAATCCAAATTTTTAAGTCGTAAATTTCTGGTGGTCTTGCATATTTACCACGGACACATCACTTACGAAAAGTTACATACTGGCGACGCCATCATAAATTACTTACGAAACCCATTCTTACCCTAGCAACATCAACCACCACCCATCAGACACAATCATACCTAACCCCCACCCCAAATGCCCATCCCACATGCGCGCCATGCAAGTCACACCAAAATAAACGACGTATTTGGAATCACTCTTCTACTGGCTCAATTTCACTAGCGTATAATGCTCCCGCTCACGAGCATTTCCAAGTGTAATTCCCAGGGGTCACATTTACAAAACACAAATAGCGCTAGTATTTTTGAGATTACTAAGGTAATTTTTTTACATTTTTAGAATTGCGCTGAGTTAGGGTGTTCGTTTACACAATTTTTCCTAATGGAACACCTCCATTACGACACCCCGTAAGGGAAACCATGGAATCAATTGATTTCCATCCTTTCCCTACATTATGTGACCCATGAGAATACTATATCATTTATCAATCTTTACTTTATCCAATCCACTACCATAGGACATAACCACCGGTCCAATGACCCTACAACTTGTCCTATATATGACTGTTTGAAAGTCAAAATTAAACAATTCTGATTCAAAAGTTTCCAAATGAATCGAACAGCAAATTCAAATGAATTTGCAGTTTATTTTGTCTCCGCCCATTAACCCTTCCTTGGATCCCCAGCACCATTCCTCCTTGCCTATTAATTACAACTTCCAAATGGAAGACATAATTTAACCCTTGCATCGACATATAAGGCACACTCCGGGTAATTTAACAATTTTCCCATGATCACTGGGCACCACATCAAAAATTTAGCAAATCTTATCTTTGCTCGTGAGCTAGAGTTCTCGCCAAATGAATTCATTAAGCCAAATCTTAAATCATAAAATCACCGAATTTAGACCGGGGTCATTCCAGAATAATAAATACAAATCTTTTTTTTTTTTTTTTAAGACAGATCGTACTCATTTGAGTTCAACCAGCGGGGACGACGGACCCTTCGCCCCCGGTGGGTGACAGGATCTCCGCTAGGGGCAGGATTGTTAAGTTGCTGGAACTGCCCTGAGCCGACTGGTCAGAATCTTCCTCCCGATCAATGAGTTCCGAAAAAGGTAACCTACCAGAATCTCCTGAATTATCTACACTTGTTCCCATATTAGGTCGTTCAAAACATTTTTTTAATCTATTAAAGTGGACCACCTGCAGCCGACCACCATGCTCTCTACAAATAACATAATTTGCATCAGAGAGTCGCTTTTTAACCACAAATGGCCCAAACCAATATTTAGCAAATTTGGGGGTTTGACCTTGCTTTATTTTTGAAATATATAGCCACACTTTATCACCAACCTCATAAGGTCTTCCATGAACTCTACGGTCGTACAACCTTTTCCTATGTTTAATAGCAGTTTCACACTTACTGCTCACAAACTGGAAAATGGTTGCCATTCTATTTTCCAAATCCATCACATATTGAACTCGACTAAGATCCTTATCAGGAACTTTACCAGCCATAAATTCAATAGGTAATCGGATTTCTTTCCCAAAAAGGATCATATTTGGAGTAAGGCCCGTGGTCTCATGAACAGCACTACGATAAGCCATCATAACAAAAGGTAGATAGTATTCCCAGTCGTTATGATTATCTTCAACAAAACATGCTAGCATAGCTATCAATGTTCTGTTGAAGCGCTCAACCTGGCCATCAGACTGAGGGTGATATGGAGATGTTCTTGTCTTGGAAATCTCAAAATATTTACAGATTCCCAAAAACAATTCAGACTCAAAGTTGGCCCCTTGATCAGAATGGATAAACTTAGGCATACCAAAACGGGATATCCACTCTTTAACCAATATTTCTCCAATTGTACTTGCACGCTGATTAGGCATGGCATAGGCTTCAGTCCATTTAGAGAAATAGTCAGAAACAACCAGAATGTAAATGTTTCCACTCACAGATTCCGGTAGGGGACCCAATACATCAAGTGCAACCCTCTCCATCGGTTCCGAAACACGGTCGGTAACCAGGGGGGCCTTTAACGCTTTGTTGGGACTTTTCCGACGTTGACACACCTCACAAGTCTGCACCCACTGTTCTACATCCTTCTTTAGACCAATCCAAAAAAATCTTTGCCTAATTTTCAAATAGGTTTTCATCATACCTAAATGGCCTCCCACCACGGAATCATGGCAATGTTTTAAAATTTCAGGTTTTAGTTTCCCAGGAACAATCCACAAAAATTTATTTTCCTTTCCAAATTCCAACCATTCTCGATAAAGCATACCTTGCCTAACAACAATTTGTTCCCATTGGGCTACATATTTTTTAAATATTAATTCTTCACCCTTCATTTGCTCAGCCGACGGCTTAGAATCATTTGTTTTATTTTCAAACAATTTCTTTAATATTGGATCACTCATCTGATCATCAACCGAAATTACACCTCCTGGAGACAAATCAATAGCATTAGTCTCCAAAGATATCCTACTCAAGGCGTCGGCATTCTTATGTTGCTCTCCTCTACGATGGATGATAGAAAAGTCAAATCCACTCAAATATTCCAGCCAACGAGCCACTTGCCCCGTTGGTTCTTTAAAATTAAACAACCACCTCAAAGATCCATGATCGGTGCGCAGAGAAAAGTGTTTTCCTATCAAATAATGGCGAAAATTTTTAATGCTTTTAATAACTGCCAATAGCTCTTTCCGAGTGACACTATAATTACGTTCTGGAGGAGAATGCACTTTACTAAAATATGCAATTACCTTCTCCTGTCCGTTAACTAACTGAGACAACACAGCCCCACTAGCCTGATCACTCGCATCTGTGTCCAAAATAAACTCTTGCTCAAAATTTGGAAATCCCAAGATTGGACTCTCACATAGTTTATTCTTTAAAATTTCAAAAGATTCTTTTCTAGCCTTATTCCACTCAAATTTTACATTCTTTCTAGTTAATTCCAACAGGGGACCAGCCAAATCTGAGAAGTTCAAAATAAATTTTCTGTAATAAGAACACAAACCGACAAAACTGCGTATATCTCTGACACATCTTGGAATCGGCCAATCCTTAATCCTAGCTATCTTTTCTGGGTCAGCCCGTATCCCCTCTGAGGACACGATATGGCCCAAAAAAGATACCTGTTTTCTAAAAAGAGCACATTTAGAAGGCTTGAGTTTCAAACCAGCTTCCTTAATTTTTGTGAACACCTCTTCCAACCTTTCTACATGTTCTTGGAAAGTTTTAGCATAAATAATTATGTCATCCAGATATATCAGACAGGTCTTCCAATGAAGGCCCTTCAAAACGAGCTCCATAAGCCTCTGAAAGGAATGGGGAGCCCCAGAAAGCCCGAAAGGGAGTACCTTGAACTCATAAAGCCCTTTACCTGTACTAAAGGCAGTTTTTTCTTGAGCTGAGGAAGCCATCTCCACCTGCCAATACCCTGAAGCCAAATCTAATGTAGAGAACCAACTGGCCCCCTGCATTCCTTCAAGGCTGTCATCAATGCGTGGCAAGGGATATGCATCCTTCCGAGTTACAGCATTTAACTTACGATAGTCTACACAAAAGCGTAGGCTACCGTCTTTTTTTTTAACCAGGACAATGGGGGCCGCCCACGGACTATCCGAGGGTTGTATTATCCCCTGTTCTAACATTTCTTGTAACTGCCTATCAACTTCCTGTCGCTTATGTACAGGAAGTCTATAGGCTCTTTGTTTTATGGGTGGATGTTTACCCGTGTCAATATCATGTTTTATAATACTTGTTCGACCTAAATCTTTATCATGGCGGATAAAAACCGACTCATTTCTATCAAGAAGCATTTTAACTTGAAATACCTGATCCGTAGTCAAAACAGTTTCATCAATTGTTTGCTGGAGAGAATACTTATCAACATTTTCTTGTTTTACATTTTCTTGAATTACACTATTTCCCAGAACCTCCCCTTGCTGGAATACTGCCACTGTTTCACCTTTTTTCAAGGACTGGGGTACCCCGGTGGTATTTACTAACCTCATTGGCACAACATCTCCATTTGAAGTACCCACAAAACTTCGCCCAACCATAATCCCATTATGTTTTTCTGAAAATTTTTGATCTACCTCACAAATTCCCTCTAAAAGAGAAACATTACTTACCTTACCATTAATTATAATCTCGGAAGATGGAGGTATAGTTACATTTTCAATAAGCATGACCTCATTACTATCGTTGTTATTGCCAAAATTTAGGGGAATTTCTTTTCCTGCTAATTTAACACAATTCCTCCCCAGATAAATGTCTAAGTCTAGGGCAGTCATCAGATCAACCCCCAATATTCCCTCAAATGATAACTCGGCAACATAAAACTCTTGATCAAAACTATTATTACCTATATTAATGGGAAGGTTGATAACTCCTGGCACCTGCAAGGGTTGTCCGCTAGCTCCACAAACCTCTCTAGGAGCTGCTTGTAATTCTGAAGAATCCTTTCCAAATACCTCTTCCAATACCTTAGTACTTAATATGCTAATGGCTGATCCAGTGTCCAGCAAAAATTTTACCTCTTTGTCACAAATGGTTAAGGGAAGAAAAAAATGACCAATCTTTTTCTCAGGGTGGGCCCCATTCTGTTGGAGCTGAGGTTTGACCCCAACCCCAGCTCTTATTCTTTTAAACCTTGCCTATTATTCCACCTTCCACCTCTTCGACCCCCATAATTCCGACGAACATTTCCTCGACCACGTCCACGAGAAAAATCTTCCCGAGTATTTTGTATTTCCGCTATTTTGTCAATTCCATCCTCCTTCCCCAATTGTTCTAAAAATTCGCGTCTCATTTCCCTTTGTTCTTTGCGCAAATCATCAATCTGAAACCGCAGATCAGTCAGCGTCTGAGTTAATAATTCCAATTGCTCGGAATTAACAGCTTCGTTGTCAGAAGGTTGGACAGTGGAAGCAACTTCCACTCTCCTATATGATTCTTCCTCTAATGCCAAACGAACCGCGGCATCCAACGTCTCGGGTTTTCCACGCAACACCTGCATCCGAACGTCTTTATCCGTTATGGCTTCAACAAAAGCTTCTTTTGCCAAATCGTCCCTTAAAATGGATGGGGCTGAAGGGTAAGCTTTCTTTACCAATCTACGTATACTACTAGCCAGCTCGGGGAGTGTTTCTCGAGCGGTTCGCCTTCTTGAACGCAATTGTGACCTATAAATTGCCGTACCTCTAAAGGGATCAAATCGATCTATCAAACTTTTTAATATTTGTTTTAGGCCAATCTTATCATTACTATCTAGATCTTCGTAAAATTGCAATGCGGCCCCTCTTAATGAAACTACCAAAAATCTACAAGCCACCACCTCTGACCATTCATTGATTTCTACACATTTTTCAAAATGCGTCACCCAATCAACCACATTGGTGGACCCATTAAATGTTTCTGGTGTAACCACCGGTTTTCTGGGCCCGTTATATTGTTCACCACTTTTGGATGGACGTTCCTTAAGAGCAGGAAGGTCCGCACCCGGTGCCACTAACGCCCGATCACCCTTATCTTGATAGCTGACCCTCGCAAGAGGAGTTTTAACTTTCTTAGGAATGGCACCCGAAGCTCTTCTTCTACAAAATTCACGCGCAGAACTTCCTACCTGTTTATGAATTCCATTGTCCAAACCATTATGTTTTGGAATTTCACTCACTTGAATTTCTACATTTTCATTAAAAGACGTAGGAGTGGCCTCTGGTGTTTCTTGAAAAAAATCTAGAGCCTCAGCCATGGGGTATCTCCTTGGTGTGCTAATATCTGGATTTGTAGCCAAATCAGTTAACTTTTTAGATGCCCCCAAGTATTCATCCAGCCCTTCCGAAATTCCCGTAGCCATATTAAATTTGAACCAATACTAAACAATTTACCTGTATTAAATTTCTATACATCAGTCTTATGGTATCATAAAATATCCTGTCGGCGACGCCAATAACTGTGACGAATCCACTATCCCCAACCCAACACGAGTCTAGATTCAATTTCTCCCTCCCAAAAACAGTTCGATCAGCCGAGGCGGTGCGGTTTCTAAAACCACATCACCCCAGATGGTCGAACTATTTTATAAGAGATATTTAACATTTGCGTTTCCGACCGGGCTTTAAAATAAGGAAAAGGGATCGCAGTTATAATGGGTAGGTCGGAGCCCCACATAAAGTTCTCGGGTAGATGACCCACCTTTAGACTGAAATTAAAAACTACAAACCATCAAGATGTAGCAAGGTAACAATAATTCAACACTAAGAAATGTTATGGTATAATTTATTGAATGAAATTAAACATTATTACATATCCAAAAAGCGTTTGTTTCACTATCTTAAATTGGGCTGAAATTCGGAGGCTAGAGAAAAAAAAATATCAAGAATCCGATAAACAAGGCCCTTTTTATTATGTCCAGGCCACCCAGATTTTCTAATATAATATTAGGAGACTACTATTCTCCCATAGAGGACGTACCAATGACCAAAGGGAACTGTCATAAGAAGCTTCCACCCTCGAAGAACCAGAGTTCGTCGAGTGTGAAGTCTTCCAAATATAAATGAGGAATCACCTACATTCCTCCATAGATGTCATCTCCCAATAGTAATGGTCAGGACTACACAGGTAAGAAGCTTTCACCCTCGAAGAGCCAAAGTTCGTCGAGTGTGAAGTCTTCCACATATAAATAAGGAGTCACCTCTGCTCCTCCATAGGTGTCATACCAAATATTAATAATCAGGCCTCAATCAAGTAAGAAGCTTTCACCCTCGAAGAACCAGAGTTCGTCGAGTGTGAAGTCTTCCAAATATAAATGAGGAGTCACCGCTGCTCCTCCATAGGTGTCATACCAAATATCAATAATCAGGCCTCAATCAAGTAAGAAGCTTTCACCCTCGAAGAACCAGAGTTCGTCGAGTGTGAAGTCTTCCAATATAAATGAGGAGTTACCGCTGCTCCTCCATAGGTGTCATACCAAATATCAATAATCAGGCCTCAATCAAGTAAGAAGCTTTCACCCTCGAAGAACCAGAGTTCGTCGAGTGTGAAGTCTTCCAATATAAAAGAGGAGTTACCGCTGCTCCTCCATAGGTGTCATACCAAATATTAATAATCAGGCCTCAATCAAGTAAGAAGCCTTCACCCTCGAAGAACCAGAGTTCGTCGAGTGTGAAGTCTTCCAAATATAAATGAGGAGTCACCGCTGCTCCTCCATAGGTGTCATACCAAATATCAATAATCAGGCCTCAATCAAGTAAGAAGCTTTCACCCTCGAAGAACCAGAGTTCGTCGAGTGTGAAGTCTTCCAATATAAATGAGGAGTTACCGCTGCTCCTCCATAGGTGTCATACCAAATATCAATAATCAGGCCTCAATCAAGTAAGAAGCTTTCACCCTCGAAGAACCAGAGTTCGTCGAGTGTGAAGTCTTCCAATATAAAAGAGGAGTTACCGCTGCTCCTCCATAGGTGTCATACCAAATATTAATAATCAGGCCTCAATCAAGTAAGAAGCTTTCACCCTCGAAGAACCAAAGTTCGTCGAGTGTGAAGTCTTCCACATATAACTAAGGAGTCACCTCCGCGCTGCCATCTCTGACACCCCGCACACTCGGTGACTACCCAACAAGAAGAACTCACACTCGACAAAAGTTTGTCGAAGGCGAAATTCTTCAAAAAAAATATTCCCGGAGTTCCAGAGAAAAAAAAACTACTCTAAAACTTACTTAACTCTGATTCCATTGATCCGACAAACGGAGAAAAAAGAATACCAAATAAATTCCTAAATAACTATCCCAGTCTCACCAATGGCACAGAGAATTCGGTGTTTAGTTTCTCATTCCGGAACTCCAAGGAATTACTATTTAAACTCATGACCAGCCGGCTCTTCCCAAACCTTCCAGAGAAAAGCCAAACAACCTACCCCAGTGAAATCCTATCTCGAACTGACTTTTTCGACGGTCCAGATCACCCACTTCAATTCATACACAACACGAAAAAATCATGCAACCTCTGAAATCTTGTATCGATTCAGGAAATCGCTGGTGTGTGCATTTCCCTCAGTGAAACTTGACAACAATTCAATCAACCGTTACTAGATCTCGTGCTACCTGACACTCTAATCACTGGTGGAGACAACCACCACAGAGAGAGCAAATAAGTAATATGGAATTAACCCCTGTTGGACGACAAACCCCCGACTCCATTTATCAAAAAACAGCACAGTATTATGTCCTAAGGGTATTTTTTTTGAGGGTATTATGTCCTAAGGGTATTTTGTCCGAGGGTATTTTATCCTACAATCCCCAATGTATACAGTTCTAGCTTTGTCCTGGAAAACTTTGACAATCAAAACTTGTTCATCAGAATTTCTTCTGTTACAAATTATTGGAGGGTGCTGATGGGCACCCTCCGGTTGTTTCTAGCAGAGCAAATTTTCATTGATCTATGTACATTGAATCAACATTCACTACCTGCATGTGTTGCCTCAACTAAACACCCAGTGTTGCCTGTAACTGAAGCCATTACTCCCTCAATAACAAGTGGATTTCTTAAAACCAATCTCATCTCCCTAATGTTTACAGTTTTAGAATCAACATTCACTACATGCATGTATTTCCCCAACTACATACCCAGTGTTGCCTGTAACTGAAGCCATTACTCCCTCAATAACAACTGGATTTCTTAAAACCAATCTCACCTCCCTAATGTTTACAGTTTTAGTTTTGTCCCGGAAGACTCTGATGATCAGGATTTGTTCATCAAAATATCTTCTGTTGTAAATTACTGGAGGGTGCTGATGGACACCCTCCGGTTCTTTGTAGCAGAGCCAATTTTTATTGAGTTATACACACTGAATCAACATTTGGTACCTGCATGTCTTGTCCCAACTACATACCCAGTGTTGCCTGTAACTGAGGCCACTACTCCCTGTATCAACTGGATTTCTTAAAACCAATCTCACCTCCCCAATGCTTACAGTTCTAGTTTTGTCCTGGAAAAGTCTGATGATCAGAGTTTGTCCATCAAAATTTCTTTTGTTATAAATTATTGGAGGGCACTGATGGGCACCCTCCGGTGGTTTGTAGCAGAGCAAAATATCATTGAGCTATGCACACTGAATCAACATTAATTACCTGCATGTGTTATCCCAACTACATACCCAGTGTTGGCTGTAGCTGAGGCCATTATTCCCTGTAACAATTGGATTTCTCAAAACAAATCTCACCTCCCCATTGTTTACAGTTCTAGTTTTGCCCCGGACAACCTTGATAATCAAAATTAGTTCATCAAAATTACGTCTGTTACAAATTATTGGAGGGTGCAGATGAGCACCCTCTGGTGGTTTCAGGTAGGGTACCTTTTCATTGAGCTATGCACACTGAATCAACATTCACTACCTGCATGTGTTGCCCCAATTACATACCCAGTGTTGCCTGTTGCTAAGGCTATTACTCCCTGTAACAACTGGATTTCTTAAAACCTATTCCACCTCCCTAATGTTAACAGTTCTAGTTTTGTCCTGGAAGACTTTGATGATCAGAATTTTTTCATCAAAATTTCTTCTGTTATAAATTATTGGAGGGTGCTGATGGGCACTCTCCGGTGCTTTGTAGCAGAGCAAATTTTCTTTGAGCTATACACACTGAATCTACATTTACTACCTGCATGTGTTGCCCCAACGACATACCCAGTGTTGCCTGTAACTGAGGTCACTACTCCCTCAATAACAACTGGATTTCTTAAAACCAATCTCACCTCCCTAATGTTTACAGTTTTAGAATCAACATTCACTACCTGCATGTGTTGCCTCAACTACATACCCAGTGTTGCCTGTAACTGAAGCCATTACTCCCTCAATAACAACTGGATTTCTTAAAACCAACCTCACCTCCCTAATGTTTACAGTCTTAGTTTTGTCCTGGAAGACTCTGATGATCAGGATTTGCTCATCAGAATTTCTTCTGCTATAAATTACTGGAGAGTGCTGATGAGCACCCTCCGGTGCTTTGTGGCAGAGCAAATTTCTACTGAGTTATACACACTGAATCAACATTCGGTACCTGCATGTCTTGTCCCAACTACATACCCAGTGTTGCCTGTAACTGAGGCCACTACTCCCTGTATCTGGATTTCTTAAAACCAATCTCACCTCCCCAATGCTTACAGTTCTAGTTTTGTCCTGGAAAAGTCTGATGATCAGAGTTTGTCCATCAAAATTTCTTCTGTTATAAATTATTGGAGGGTGCTGATGGGCACCCTCCGGTGGTTTGTAGCAGAGCAAATTATCATTGAGCTATGCACACTGAAGCAAAACTAATTACCTGCATGTGTTGTCCCAACTACATACCCAGTGTTGCCTGTAACTGAGGCCACTATTCCCTGTAACAACTGGATTTCTCAAAACAAATCTCAACTCCCCATTGTTTACAGTTCTAGTTTTGCCCCTGATAACTTTGATAATCAAAATTAGTTCATCAAAATTTCTTCTGTTATAAATTTTGGAGGGTGCTGATGAGCACCCACCGGTAGTTTCTGGTAGGGTACCTTTTCATTGAGGTATGCACACTGAATCAACATTCACTACCTGCATGTGTTGCCTCAACTACATACCCAGTGTTGCCTGTAGCTAAGGCCATTACTCCCTGTAACAACTGGATTTCTTAAAACCTATTCCACCTCCCTAATGTTAACAGTTCTAGATTTATCCTGGAAAACTTTGATGATCAGAATTTGTTCATCAAAATTTCTTCTGTTATAAATTATTGGAGGGTGCTGATGGGCACCCTCCGGTGCTTTGTAGCAGAGCAAATTTTCTTTGAGCTATACACACTGAATCTACATTCACTACCTGCATGTGGTTTCTGGTGGCACCCTCTGGTGGTTTCTGGTGGGGCAACTTTTCACTGAGCTATGCACACTGAATCAACATTCACTACCTGCATGTGTTGCCCCAACTACATTCCCAGTGTTGCTTGGACTGCTTAAAACCAATTTCACCTCCCTTATGTTTACAGTTCTAGTGTTCTGGAAAACTTTGATGGTCAAAGATTGTTCATCAATATTTCTTCTGTTATAAATTATTGGAGGGTGCTGATGGGCTCCCTCCGGTCATTTGTAGCAGAGCAAACTTTCATTGAGCTATACACACTGAATCTACATTCACTACTTGCATCCCATCTCAAAAAGCAGTCCCCACTCTTCAGGAGTCCCACACTGAAATGGTACTTCAGTGATGCTGCATTGGGACTACTGTGTTTACTACAGACACTCTTTCTGACACACTGCACTGTATAGGGACTGCCACGTCTTTTACAAATGCAATATATTATAATAGGAGACTGCAAAGGTACTTCTCTGATTTAGAGAATTCTTGGGATAGCAATGTGGAGGACTGATATGGACCTACCGTGGACACTCCCTCTGCAGCCCTGGGACTGAAAAGGGACATCCTAGTCTTGTCATTAAATGAATAATTTTTGCAGTGGACTGCAAGAGTACTTCTATGAATTGGACAATTCTGGTCATTATAGTGAGGGGCTGATATGATGCTTCTGAGTGTTTGTTAAAATAAAATCAAATATGCATGGTACTGCACAGGGACTGAATTAACTTTCAAAAAATCTCTCAATTTTGGGAGACTCATGTTTTGATGCTACACTGTCTTAACCCTTTACCTAACGCTAGTAGCAGACGACAGTCGTAAAAAAAATTCTCGTATAACTAAAAATTTTCATTTTTTGCTTCCAAAACATAGATAGGTTGTGACCCCTCATTGGAACGAGCGTGTCGCCCTCGTTCCAATGAGGGGTCACAACCTATGTTTTGGAAGCAAAAAGTGAAAATATAAAAAAAATTGAATTGAAAGGTGTTTTTCATGTATTGCACTGGCCGGTTTTGGCCCTTACTTTAGGTAAAGGGTTAATTAACCCAACTGAAATACATGTTAGCAGATACTTGAAAGAATATTGCTTGAATTATGGTTTTATCCAAGGCTTTTTGGAACCAAATTTCAGCCCCTTTTTCTGGTAATGTAAAAAACGGTCATAAAAAATACTCTGTTGAACTTACCATGTTTTGATAATTACCACTCAGTCAGTTATTTCAAGTCCTGGGTATATTGCATGCAACATGTTGGTACTGACTGCAATGGAGTCTGATTTCACAAAGTTTGATATATAGGAATTTAAGACAAAGCTGATTTAAGTTTGATATCTCTATGATCTCTTTAGTTCTTTGGTATGTGACAAAATACTCCAGATCTATTGGTGTATCTGGCATTATGATGTTCTTGGCTTGAACACCGCTGGTTTTGATGACCCCTGTGGGCAAGCATGTTCAAAAAAGGCCCTTTCTCAATTTTCTTCATTGAAAGTTACTGTTTGAAAACGATTAAAATCTTTAATTATATATACCTAATAAGAATGAACTCAATAAACTTCTTTCAAGATCATAGGGAGTGAATATTTTATTTAATTTTTCAGACTTGTATGGAATTTACTAATTTACTATACATATATTGAAAAACTATAGCATTTATTGAAAATTAAAAATTTCATGTAATTCATATGTTTGTCATCACTACCACTGACTCACTTATGAATTCAACAGGCTCCACTCACATTTGCTTCTTGAAATTCTCTGTCGGTCTTAGCTGCCTGTTAATACCTGGATCTCTACAGGCTAATGCAGTTCCCCTGCGATAGTGTCAAGAACTTTTCATATGAACCATTCATGAATTGTATGAAAAAAAAGTTTCATGAATGGTTCATAAAATGTAGATGAACATTTCATGAACAGTTCGTTAACATTAAATGGCCAAAAGAATGGACCAAACTTACTTACTTACTTATGCTAACTTATCATCTGAAATTGGCCTATATCCCTCCCTGAATAACTGGCTCAAAATTTATCTCCAACTTAACTTGGTAATGCTAAGAACAAACAGAAAATGCTTAAAGCCATTGAAATCTGCTGTCTCAGCAGAATGTCCCTCCATTTTTTTAATGTTATCTATGATGTCACCGATGTTTTTAACCAATGAAATTAAAGTAGTTCTTAAGAATGCTTCCTGAACGTTTTATGAACAACACATTTTGTTTTACTTCTTGACAAGTTCATGAACTCCAGCAACTATTCAAGAACATTTTAAATTCATTTAGTTCTTGAACAGTTCTTGATATGATCATGATGAAAAGTTCATGAACTGTTCTTGTTTTCAAGAACTTGGTTTCACATGGGTTATCTTTTGTTTTACTGGTAAAATAGGACCCAGTCAGTCACCAATGCTTGGGGTGGAAGTCCTCTAAAATGGACAACATGGTGTATAAACGATTGACAAAACTTGACTTTATCTCCATGTTGTGGTCACAATTAGCCATTGTGCCTAAATATGTGACCTTGAACACCAATAAATAAATAAATCACAGGGGTTAACATATGGACTGTAGAGTAGTTGCTATGAATTTGTCATTTAATTTACTCTTTACCTTTTTTCACTTTAAACTTTTTCTTCCAAACCATAGTTTATGACCCCTCATTGGAATGAACTGAACCAGCTGATTCCAATAAGGAGTCCAATCTAAGGTGGAAAAAAAAAATTCGAAGTTGAACGGTGATTACTTCAGCTAGAAAAAATGTTTTTTTGATTCTCAGGCAATGCATTATTGAATTTGAACCCATTCATTAGAGATTTTTATTACCTTTCAGTGTCTTCCAATATTTTTACAAACTTGGGAGACTCAAATTTTTTTACATTTTTTGATCGATATATATATTTATTTATTTCTGTTTGCAATATGTTTGCTTCGTTACAATTTACTCTTCCAAAAATTGTATTAGGCCAATCCACAAAGATTAAATAGTTTTACTTAAAAAGGAAAATGAAGCATTTGTACTTACAGTTTGTTTTTAGATGAATGTTTCAGTTTTAAAATTAAACGATTGAATTTATATAAAAGGGCACTTCCTATATTTTTGTGTGTAAAAAGAAAGCGGAAAGCCTCTCCGTGCATGCTCACATTCTGCAAGGTAAATAATAATTAAAAATAAAACCCTCCCCCCACCCTTCACTTTTTTACTAACCGAGAAACAATTTATTTAATTTGTCTGGCCTTATGAGGATTTTTTGACCAATTCATAAGCTGAAGGATTGAGGGTTAAAATTGAATGTTATTACAATTCAGTCCTTCTCATGCAGAACAGGAAATTTGGCAATGAAACAATTCCTGGTATGTTTTTCACATGTAAAGTAGCACATATCTTTAATCTGTTGAATGTCAATAAATTCAAATCTGTTTGATTCTTTCACTTGGAAAAAGTGGCACAGTAACTCTAATTCAGACACTTTTGGGATGATCTCAAAATGAGTGAGTGCAGCAAAATATTTTGTGTCACCAGTAAGTAGTATATTCACTTTTAGAAAGTAGTCTGTTTGGCCAAAATAGAAATTGTTATTCATGACATACCGCACAGTACAACTATTACGTTTTGACACTTTCAAATATTGTTTGGAATGATATGTAAGTCCATTCGCCTGCATTCTGAAGAATTTGAATGGATTACCAACTGGACCTACTGTGCATTCAATATTTTTTCTAGTTACAACTGTCAGCTTACAAGGCACCAGACTTCCAACAACAAATTCATGATTACTGATTGCTCTTCTGTTTTGGTGAAAATGTGGATTCAGAAGTTTATGATACAATTTTTCTGCTTCAGACCCTTTGGGTATTTGCTTAACTAATATAGGAAGCTGCTGATGTATTATGACAGCTGCTGTTATCTGAAGTTCTACTTTAGAAGTACCATGGAATAAAGATCGAAGCCTACCATTCAGATCTTCATAAAAGAAACACGAATGGCACCAGAGTGGACCCAGCTCTTCTACTTTTTCTGACAAATGTAGCAAATTATGAACATTATATGTCTCATAACGAGCACCATACAGGTAATCAATCTGTGCACAAAATTTTGCAAGAAGAAGTTTTACTTTCGAAAGATCTTTACTCGATATACTGGACTGAAGTAGCAAGAAAATTCCTTTTACAAACAACATAAAATGAAGGTAAAATTCTCTAGGCAGAATCCCACATAAGCAGCTTATTCCATGAAATAAGAGAAACGAACGATATTCGGATGCTTTCCAATGCTTCAAATCACTTATGCTACTTGGAGATCTATTTATTATGATTGGGGGTGTTAGTGCCTTTATGCGTTCATCTAAAACAGCAGCAAAGTCTCCAATGTAAAATAGTGAATTCTTGTTTACTTTGTCAATCCATAGGTGAAGCAGCATCTTTTGCACACCTAGCAACACACAATGCATATAATCAACAGTCACACCCCGGATTATGTCAAAGTGAGGGGAGCTCATATAAAGCACTATACCCTTTAACACCATGGTGTGGAGTATTGTTGTTCATTTCAGCATCTCTGGCTTGTTTCACTTTTTCATAGTGTTCACATGGCTGATCACCATTATAGTCTTCATTATTTATATTGTATGGGTAGGACATCACTGAACCTTTTTCACTTGTCTTTACTGATTTTCCCTCAGTTGTGCAACATGCACATCCGAAAAATCCATTAAATTGTACAAAGTTTTGAACAAGACATCTGGCAGGAGCATCACACACAGCAGTCAGCAGTACTGCACATAGTAAAAATTTTTTCCCTTCCATTACAATTGGGACGCCTATAGAAGAAAAATAAAAAAATTCTATAAATATTGTACCAGGATTATACCGGTCAATTAAAAGTTTAAAGAATAACTATTTATTTATTTATTGGGATTTTACGACACTTTCAACAGCCAGGATCACATCATGTCAAGCAGATTTATGGGTGGAGGAAGCCGGAGTATCCGGAGAGAACCACCGAGCAGCGGTGAGCATCTGCTAAACTCTCCAACTTACTGACCCATGGAGGGTTAGCATTGTTTGAAGGCATGTGAACCATCGATGTGCAGTACGCCTTAGTACATGGCACCACCGTGCCCCCAAGAAGGCAATTGGGATCAAGTGGCTTGCCCAAGGACACAATGCAGTTGCCGCATGTGGGATTTGAACCGAGGACCTCTTGGTTTGCACCTCTACCAACTGAGCCACCATGCTCCCTATTCTTTAAACTGCTTTTCAATTTATCATCCATTCCACCTATCCTCTATAAATTCACTATATTGACACTTTTCATATCTATAACTCCTGACAGGATGTCTGATGTTTTGAAAGTGAGTAAAATAGTCATAAACAGACTTGTCAATAAAGAGAATATTACCCCCCCCCCCCCCCAAAAAAAAAAACAAAAAAAAAACACCCACCACCCCCTCCCCCTCCCCAAAAACAAAAACAAAAAAACAACAAAAAAAAACCCCAAAAGACTATCATCGGGACTCCAGGTACTTTGAATGATGGTCCAAAATCAAACTTTATTAAGATATTCCATAGTTATGGCCTGATGCAAAAATATAATGATTTTGAACAGTCATTCAAAAGTTATGGGATAGAAACAAATTTTTTTTTAAATTTCAAAATAAAATTATGCCAAAAAAAAAGAAAAAAAAATCCCCAGAATCGATCTTGACCTAGGTATTTCATAGTTATGGCAGGAAGCAAAAATAAAATGATTCTGAGTAGTCATTCAAATGTTATTTGGAAGAAAACAGAAATTTAAAAAAATCTCAAATTCAAATTGGGTCGAAAAATATGAAAGTGAAATCAAGAATTGTCCAAAATCCAACTCGTCTTAGATATTCCATAGTTATGTAAGGATGTAAGAGATAAAAGATCCTGAATAGTCATTCGAAACATGTTGGACAAAAATATTTTAAAATTTTATTGAAACATTAGAAATTGTCTAAAATCGAACATGACCTAGATATTCCATATAGTTATGACAGTATGCAAAACGATTTCGAAGAGGCGTTCAAAAGTTAATGGATGGAAACGAAAGTCTGGATGCACGGACAGATGGGGCGGACAAGCCGAAAACAGTATACTCAACCTAAATTTCATTTTGGGGGGGGGGGGGGGGTTGGGAGGAGGTATGGGGTGGTATAAACAAAGTTAAAATATGGGTTCCCATAGGGATCCCAAATATTAACACAGGGACTTGGTTTGAACAAATTTGAATCTGACTCCCACAGAGATGTTGTATACCAAATATGAAATGATTTGGACTGGCGGATCTGAAGAAGATTTTAAAGAGTATTCCGCATATTGCACTAAGTTAAAATTTGGGATCTCTTAGGGAGTGGAAATATTAAACCAGGGACTCAATTTGAACAAACTTGAATCTGACCCCCCCAGTGTCAAATGTTTTATACCAAATATGAAATGATTCGGACTGGTGGATAAGAAGTAGATTTTTTTAATTTTGGAAATAAATTTATGAATGCTATTAGAATTATGCCCCCCCCCCCCCCCTGTGGTGCCCCCTGTGGATGTGGGGCAAGTTTATTTGAACAAACTTGAATTGACATATGCTAAGGAATGTGCACAGCAAATTTTTTGTTGAATTTCGTCCAGTAGTTCGTGAGCAAATGTCAATAATGTGAAGTTTACGATGGATGGCAGACGGATGACGGGCGGATGACAGATGGAAAGTTATTGGTATAATTCCCCTTGAGCTTTTCTCATGTGATCTAAAAGTGGTCTTACCTTCATAAAGTACCATCATTTCTTCAACAAGCGGTTTCAGAAACAGGTTCATGATTGGCTTACTATCTCCAAACTAAAGCCCTGCAAAAATCCTGTTCTCACTTCTGAACCTGGAAAGAGAGTGAAATTCATGTACCTATTTTTACTATTAACTAGTCTGGTATTGTTGTACAATCGAACCCAGTTAATTGAATAGCAAAATTGCTAATGAAATAAAATTGCTAATGAAATTTATTCAATTAACAGGAGTATTCAATTAACAGGAATAGGACACTTTCCTGTCTTCTGGATATAAACTGAGCATTTATTCTATTATATCTTGTTTGACAAGAAATAGCCCCATAAGCAGGGGGGAATTTGGTGATTATCATGGAAAGTTTGCAACATATTACAAGATTTTTTATTCATTTAACAGGAGTTAACTCTTTTGCCATATGCAATGTTCAGGTAAATTTTGTACTGAAGGTATGGTAAATGTATTTTTGTGTCAAATTTATATTCAATTAACAGGGTTATTCAAAAAAGAGATATCCAATTAAGTGGGCTCCACTGTACTCTCAACCTGCAATATATTCTAGATTTATCAAGTTTAATTGTATGCCAGGTTAGCCTGCAAGACTACCACACTTGTGTATTATATGGTTAAGAGATAAAGTAGTTGAAAATGTGTGTTCAATATTTTTTTTTAATTTATATGAGTGTGATGTAATTCAGGATCAATGGCTATATCATAATTGGAAATGCGTCAAGTGCAGCACTACACCCCCAGCCCCCCCCCCCCCCCCCACGTGTCCATGCCACTGGGGGCATCTACTTCTTTTGTTATTATTCCCCAAATTTTGGTTATCTTCTGCTTCATCATCTTCCATGAACCTAGTAAATCACAGTTTGTATACCCAACCTTCAAACAATTGCAGTTTCTTAATTTTGTCCTGAAATTGAAATGTAGTACGTTCGAAGTATGATATATATTTTTATTTTGTAAAACAAATTTACCTTTGTTTGGGATGGAGTTTATTGATTGTAAGGTATATAGGCCAAACACCATAAGAAGAAGATCTGAAAATGGAAACCCCATCTGTATTGAATTGCAAGGAAACATGAAGTTCCTTTGACTTCTTATTGTCAGGAGTGCCAATTAGGTATCCATTTTCGAAAATTTTCTTGTACAATTTCCCATCATATACATCTTCAATGTTGTCACTCTCTTCCTTGGCTCGGTTGGTAGCATACAAGTCATGCTTATGAAGACCTTCAAAGAAGTAAAATGTTTATTAAATAGGAGGGATCAAGTGCAGTGGTATATTAGCTAGAACATCACGCTTGAAACAGTTCGACAGTTTGATCCTGGCCTGCAACAACTGTGTTGTTACCTTGGACAAAACAGTTAATTCCAATTGCGTATGTGGGCAGTGGCACTGTTTTATTAGGCACACTTCACGTTGATTGTGCATGTGCCTCAAATGGCTGCTAAACCTGCTTGTGCAGGAGTTAGTAAGTTAGAGAGCTTGACGGTTGCTTACCGCTGCTTGGTGGCTCTTCCTGGATTCTCTGGCTCGTTCTCCACCCATTACACTTCCTGACATCACATGATCCTTACTGTTGAAAGTGTCATTAAT
The DNA here is from genome assembly GCA_031216915.1 of Pictodentalium vernedei. Lineage (NCBI taxonomy): Eukaryota > Metazoa > Mollusca > Scaphopoda > Dentaliida > Dentaliidae > Pictodentalium > Pictodentalium vernedei. Next base: position 402,305,033 of record CM062297.1, on the reverse strand, counting down.
CTCAAATAAATAAATAAATAAATAATAAACCTTTACCTAAACCTAAACTAACAGTCAAAACTGACCAATGCTATTCACAAAAATTGCCATTCAAATTTTATTATATTTTCATTTTTTGTATAAAAAATATAGCTAATGACCACTCATTGGAACAAGCTCAATGAGATTGTTCCAATTAGTGGTCAAACATAAGCTATGTTTCTAAGACACAAAATGGATAATTTTTTTTTTTTTCAAGTTTCATCAGCTATTGGGTAAAGGGTTAAATAATAACATTATCTCATAAAATCTTTATGAGACTATGTTATAATGGTATGGTACCTGCTTTTTCTAGCAGTTTTCCACAACATTTTTGACCTCAGGTTTACCTCAGGTCAAGATTTGTTCCAGGGTTGGGGTAATGGTATTTGTATTTGTATTCAGTTGTATTCAATACATTTTTTCCAGTAATCAAATGTATTCAGTATTCATGCAATTTTAAAGTATTTGTATTCATATTTGTATTCCAATACAGTCAAATTTGAGGTGTATTCATGAATACTTTTGAATATTTTTGAATACTTTTCTTATTTTTAATATACATGTATACAGTATTTTGTAAAAAAATAGTGTGTTTTTTAATAATATCAGAAAATAGTCAAGAATTAAAGTAGTATATTTGAAGTGCCTTTTAACAGCTGGCTCCAATGGCATCCACATTTGTATGGTTTTATTAACTGGTTGAGTGCTAGAAGCCACTATCAGGGCTTTAAAGAAAATGTGGGTACCAGAGCAAAGCCAACATTTTTCTCACTCATGTTCCTTTTTCAGTCAAACGCAAATAATATTTTGTTTATATTAAATTGTTTTATTACAAATTACTGGAGAGTGCCAAAAGGCACTCTCCAGTAATTTGTAATAAAACGAACATTGGTGAATAAATTCAGACAAGCAGAAATAATCTAGCCCTCAACCAGTTAAATAATATTTGAAAAATAATGAATTTATTTTCTGTTTACAAACCTGATGTTATATAAAAGGTAAGTATGTCAATAAAACCGTACAAATATGAATGCCATTTGAACCAGCATTACCCGGTATTCACAAAATTTGCCATCCTAATTTTATTATTTTCTGTCTCAAAAACATATCTTATGACCCCCCCCCCCCCCCCATTGGAACGAGCTTGTTGCGTTCATTCCAATGAGGGGTCATAAGCTATGTTTTTGAGACAAAAATTGGAAAAAATTAGTTATACGAGAATTTTATTTGCAAGTGTTGTCTTCTATCCACATTGGTAAACGTTTGGTTAAATAATATTAAAAAAATAGAGATAAATTTGTTTTGTATTGAGAAAGATGAAGGTTAAGCAGATAAAGGTTCTGATGAGTGTCTAGCAAAAAAGTGAACAATCTGTTTTTGGACCTCTAATTTGAGAATATTCCTGTAATAATGGGGACAATGGTTATTGTCCTGAATTTTGGTAGAATTTGAAGACGTGCTAAATTTAGAGGTTATTGACAATTTTGGTCCTCTGTGACCTTATTTTTTCCCCAAAACATTGGCCTAGGGGAAGAAAAATCTTACATTTCTTGAATTTTTACATGTATGTCAAGATGTGTAATTCATTAATCATTTATCTAATGAGGCACAAAATTACATTACATGAGGTAAAGTGTTAAAGTACTCATCATCAGATTAATTGGAAAAGATGTCCTTATTTCCCTTGTGCAAGGATCCAAACACAGTGTATCAAAACAAAAATAATACCTGAAAAAATGGATTTCAACTGAGTAGCAACTGGGATATGCATGAAGTACTTCTGCTCTTGTTTATGGCATACTGGACATTCAGGTTTGCTCTCTCTTCCATGGTATTCTTGACAAAACTTGCAGAAGAAATGCTTCTGGATTGGAGATGGAATGTCATTAAAGAACCCATAGAAATTATGCATACTTTTTCTACACTTATTGGGTACAGAACAGTGCAGTTCAATTAATGTCAAAAGATCCTTAATAGCTTCCCCTATAAGGTCGTGTCTCATTGCAAATGCCATGATTTGGAGCATACTTTCTATCAAAGAAACTCTTGCACCATCATATAGGGGGTTCATTAACAAATTCTTGAGCAGCAGGAGTCTCTGAAAGTAAATAAATTTGACAGAGTGTTAATGAATGGATTTAACTTTTTATAACAAATGCATTACAAGCATGGAATAATTGTAAGAGTAAATTACTGTATGCCTCAGTTAAATTGTCTTTTGGACAGCCAAACTGGCTATATTTCCCTGCAAGCTGTCTGAAAGAGCAATCACTCCATATTATTTTTTTGCTCACATTACCTTTAGGAGCTAAATTGTGTCCCAATCATTCCAGAAATGGGCAAGATTATTTCATAAGAAGAAATGTTGAAAGACAGCTTCATTGGTTAACCCTTTACCCAATGCAGATAGAAGATGACAATTGTAAAAAAAAATTATATTGAATAACTGAAAATTTCCATTTTGTATCTCATAAACATAGCTTATGACCCCCTCATTCTAATGAGCAGGTTGAGCTCATTCCAATGATGGGTCATAAGCAATGTTTTTGAGACAAAAATTTGAAACATACTAAAATTTGGTTGGCAATTTGTGTGAATAGCGCTGGCCAGTTTTGGCCTTTATGCTGGGTAAATGGTTAACCCTTTACCCAATGTAACGGCCAAAACCGGCCAGTGCTATTCACGAAAATCGCCAATTAATTTTCATTATTTTTTCATTTTTGGTCTCAAAAACATATGTTATGACCCCTCGTTGGAACGAGCTCGTTGAGCTCGTTCCAACGAGGGGTCATAACCTATGTTTTTGAGACAAAAAATGAAAAAAAAAAGTCAATCCAGAATTTTTTTTGCAAGTGTCGTCTGCTTTTCATGTTAGGTAAAGGGTTAAAGGGTAAATGAAAAGTAGGATGTGATCTGGACCTGTCTAATGTTCCTTTCCTGGTCAAATTACACCTGGGTGCCATTGTTTGTCTTGATCGGTCGACATGGCTGATGCATGTGCCTACAAGTATAGATAGTTGGATACATAGATAGATAGATATAGATGGAGGGTGGGAGTGATGGGTTTTTTACTCTGTGACCAACCTGTCATGAGAGACCAGCTGTCTTGAGAGACAACTTTTGCCTGGAAAAACTAGCGGTCTCTCAAAACAGGTTCTAATGTAAATAGATAGACAGAGACAAACATTCATTTTATTTATTAATTATATGAAAGGCTTAATGCTTGACTGGTGGTTCTCAAGAAGATTTTTAGACATTCTCTTATATAGTAGTAAGATATAATTCAGGGTTCAATAGAGATCCCAAATATTAAGCCAGGGACCTCATTGGAACATACTTTAACCAGACTGCCCAAGATATGATGAAAAACAAATATCAAGAGATTTTCGATTTTTAATCTGAACTTCAAGGGAAATTTTTGAAGAATATTCCTCAGATTGAACTATGTTAAGATTCAGGCTCCAGTATCAAGCCCAATTATTAACCCAGGAACCAGATTTGAACAAACTTGAATCTGACCACCGAGAGATGTCATTTCTGTGAATTAAAGTTAGTAGAAAAAAATTTAGATTTTCACTGGTCAATCTGAAGAATATATAAAAAAAATATTCCCCATATTGCACATCCTGAAGCCCAAATACCAACCCAGGAACTAGAATTGGACAATATTTTAAGTTCAGCATTTTTAGGATAGTTTACTGTGGAATCGATTGGGTATTCAGTCCAGAGAAACACTAAAAAATCTCTTCATATCAAAATGTCAAAATGCTACTCATTAGAGATCTGCCCCATTCAGAAATAGATGAAGAAAATACCTTCTTGTTCATCATCATCATCAGACATTACATCATCTTCATCATCAGCAAACTTTGTGAATATGCTTGTGTCACCAATATCTGGCTGATCTGCATCAATTTCTGAAATAAATTTGTCCACATAAGAAAACATATCTGGAAGAGGAGTTTCAAAGCCCACCAATTCATGATATTGATTTTGTGGAGACATACATTCGGAGAATTTCCATTGAGCCTTAATATACCAAATGCTTCCACCCATACAAATACCCACCCCCCACTGACACCCCGAAAAGTCCTAACAGGAATTCCAAACCCTGCAAAAAGAACAACAACAAAAATTAAGAACATTTTTTTTTTAAAGTTATTTAAAAAATGGCAGCATATTTTTCAACCCCTCAAGGGCAATCTGTAGTTCAAAGTGGAAAAAAATAAAATAAGTATAGGAATGACGCATTGGCCAAGGCAAATTAAAGTAAAAGTAAGGAAACCACAAATTTGCAATCATTCAAGGGGAATAACTCTGGAAGGGTACCTGGGATTATGGTCAAAAGTGAACTTGAGCTATGTTTTGTGATAAAAAATCAAACCTGAAAAATTGGGAAAATATGGTCATGGCAAACTAAAGTTATCGCCCAGAATCCCCCTGGGAACTACGGGAAGTGAAGCAGTGCTTGTTTACAGAGGTAGAAAAGGTTCTGCTTTACTGGTAAAATAGGACCCAGTAACCAATGCCGTCTACATTGGAATGGCCTATTATTCATCTGGAGGTGTGTTCAGTAAAAATTAGCTACTAAAAGGGCATAATGAATCCTATTAATATTGAGGGAAATGTTCACAGAATAAATTCAACAAAAGAACTATGCTCCAAAACAGAAAGGGTCAATGCCGATGGATCTTCTCAAACAAAATGCTCTCCAAATTTCAGTCCATTGAATTTTTGTAATCAAATCAAATCATGGCTGCCATAAAGCAGCCATGACATGTCAACCAACCGTTCATAAATGTTGACTTCAAATCGGTAGACTGTTTCTGAAAACCAAAAAGTGAAATCTGGTATGGAGCTGTATTTGCCGCCCACTCTCTCTGACTCCTTGGAGCAAGCCGAAATATTAATTTGAGCAGCATGCCTCAAACTAATTATGATCTCTTATTCCTACCAATGCTAAATAACAAATGCCAACTGATTTCATTGCATGGCTTTGTATAAGATTTTCTGAGAATTGGTGTATGTCATACCTTTTTTGCACACTTCCACCCCCCCTCCCCCTGACGTCACTGTAAATCCGATCAAATCTGTTGTTGTACATGTCAGTTGTTTAAGACATCAGTTGTCTTGAAAAAATCATTTGCCCAATCAAAAACAATTGCAGTCAACCTGGGATGCCAAAATGTCAAAATCTCCATAGGGTTCAGTGTTATTTTATGATCCCCCATGGGGGCCCCAAATATCATTTGAGGAAAAAACCTTTAACAAAATAAAATCTTGGGCTTCTACCAATGTTACTTAGAAAATATCATAAGCTTTCATTGGATGGTTTTATAAAAGATTTTCTTAGAATGTCCCCCTGTAAATCCGATCAAATCTGTTATAATGAAAATCATTTCCTTATCTCATAAGTTGTCTAAAATTAAGCATTTTCCCAGTCAAAAACCATCACAGAAAGACTGGTATGTCAAAATGTCTAAATCTCCATAGGGTCCAGTGTTAATTTCATGCCCCCATGTGGAGCCCCATGAAAAAAAGCGATAAGTTTTTTTCTGCCCAGTTGATTCTACTCCCCCAAAAGATACTCCACACCAAATATGAATGACCTTAGCCATGCAGTTTTTGTAGAAATTATGTTTGAATTTTTTTTCTATTTTGGGCCTCGGTAGGGTCACTAGAGGGTGGGGCTCAATTTTTGTCATAAATCAAGTACTTGTCACCTATATATAATGTATTCCAAATTTGGACAAAATTTGCCCAGGGGTTGTGGAAATAGAAAATTTGAGCGTGGCCAAACACCTCAGAAGGAAGCAACAAACCGAATATCAAGTCTCTGCTACTGCTGGTTCATGAGAAGAATATTTTTTTCAAATTGTAACATTTTGGCTCCACTGCTCTGCTCAATATGAGCAGAACCTTAATTTGAAGCAAAACTAAATGTCCCTACCTAACTACTACTCATGTGAAATTTCATTAAAATGGTTTGGGGAGAAAAAGACTCAAACACAATCTTAACATCGGACGGACAACGGACACCGGACAACGGACAAGAGTGATGACTTTACCTCACCATGACTTTCAGCCAGCTGAGCTAATAACTTTAAGGGACGTCACATTTTTTGACCCCCCTAGGGGCAATCTAGGGGTCAAACTACATACCCATGCAAATTTTGGTAAAAATCGGGCATACAAAAAAAGAATCCATGCAGCCGTTTTGGCGTTCATTTGAACCAAACAAACAAGCAAACAGACACTCTCACGACAAATCAGCGGATTGCCAAAGAGTTATTATTTTATAGTATGGATTCTCACGATGCCAGACAAATTTTAAGCCCCGGCCGTAGGCGTAAAAATGCAAGCGCCTAAGGCGCTTATCTTTGACGGGGGTTTCCCCTGCTCCCCCCCCCCCCCCCCCAAAAAAAAAACAAAAAACTAGTGCAACGCCAAGAGTGATTGTAGCCCTAATAGTTTTGGAGTTATGCTTGAGACACGATTTGTGACCCTGAACATATGAAGGTCAATTGTGACCTTCACCTTAAAGATGCGGTGGAAACAATTATATGCGACACACCTTCTTACTGTCCTTAACATTCGCAAAAAAATTTAACAATTGTACCTTGATTCGTTTCTGAGTTACGGCTGAGACGAATATTGACCAATTTTTGTGTGACCTTGAAATGTGACCTTGACCTTGAAGTTACGAACCTGCCTATGGTGTGTGACACATCACCCCCACCCCCCACCCCCACCCCCCCCCCCCCATAGTCCTTTATAATTGTGTGAAGTTTGATGACTGTAGCTCTAGCAGTTTTCGAGTTATACGATATGTGAGCCTGAACATATGAAGGTCAATTGTGACCTTCACCTTGAAGATGTGGCGGAAACTATTATCCGCGACACACCTTCTGAGTGTCCTAAACCTTTTGAGAAAGTTTAACAATTGTACTTTGATTCGTTTGAGTTATAGCTGAGACAAGAATATTGACCGAATTTTAGTGTGACCTTGAAATGTGACCTTGACCTTGAAGTTACGAACCCGCCTATGGTGTGTGCCACATCCTCCCATGGTCCTTTATAATTGTGTGAAGTTTGATGACTGTAGCTCTAACAGTTTTCGAGTTATTGGCTCGGACAGACGGATGGACACACACACATACACACACACACACACACTGGCACACGCATGTGAGGACATGTCAGGAGACATCTTTAGGTCTGAGGCAGGGGATCTTCCCTTCACATTAATCTAAAGATTACGGGACTGAAGTGGTCCCTCTCCTTGTTCATATATACTATTTGTCATAAAAATGTATGTACTATATATAGGCCTATAGCATGCTCTGACACTTCATGTCTATATTAATATCTCCTCCAGGGGTGGGATTTGGGTTTTGCACTAAAGTGAAGGGGCATAAAAATTAATGCTGAATTGTGTATAATGTGGGATAGTGGAGTCCCAACACGCGAGCGCCTATTGCGCTTGCGTGTCGGAGTTCCACTATCCCACATTATAGGCCTATAAGCTGATCTGCATTATTTTTTTCACTTGCATTTGTGTCCCCCCCCCCCCCTCCAATGCTGGGGGGGGGGGGGGGTGGCTGTGGACTCACTATAGACCACTCCAGATGGTTGGCCGCCTCCGAACAAAACTGCTATTTGAATATAGGCCTAATCATACAGACCCCAAAGTATGCCTATGGTTTAAGCGAACAACCATGCGGTCAAGCCTTGTTGTGTGTCCGTTTAAACCGACATCGGTCCAACATTGTGTTAACAAATTACCTAACACAGCGGCCAAAAATGCTCAGACAATTAACCAAAATAAGCCTACCACAACCAAACATATATTTAAAAATCTCAGAGCCTCCCCCCCCCCCCCCCCCTCCCCCCACAATCACGTCTTTGGGCTAATAGCTGCCTGTCTGAGACTTCCAATCATGTTGATTAATGATTAAATCATAAATCGAAATCAAATCAATGATTTTCGTGGCAGAGGGGGTAATATTTTTTTATACCTACCTTGAGCCGCATGTTCGCTAGGAATAGTTTCATCTACATGTAGGCCTAGATACGGTGGGTGGGATACGTCCGATGCAGCATCTGAGCTCTCTTAGTCTTGGTGTCACCATCCTGCAAATTCTGGAGGTTTTCCTCTCGTTTTCGTTTGTTCCACGCGGTGGATCTCAGTAAACGAGTGTCTTCGAAATATTTTGATTTGTTGTACGGACCTCTGTACGCTCTGAGTCTGACTCTCTTTGAGTCATCATATTTATTTGCAGTGGCAGCCATTGAAAACTGCAGTGCAGTTACCTCATTATTTCATTTTTTAATGACCGAAAAAGATTGACTTTGAAGAACACACGACAGGACAATCAGGACTGCCTTATATGGTAATGCAGAAATTAAAAGAGCTCGTGTCCGAGCACAAAATAGGTCAACAAAAAAAAAAAAAACCAAAAAAAAAAAAAACAAACCGTGATGCGAAAAATTCTTGGAATTTCAATTTGGGTTATATAATATTTGATTTGGTTTGTATAATATTAATAGGTACCGACCGATCAATAACATTTTTGCGTGACTTAGATTTGAATGAAATAACAATTAATGAATGAATGCTCTTTACATGCTTGTTTATGTGCTGTTTAATTGTATCGTTCTGTTTTCCATTTAGGGCCTGAGTTACATAAATATTTCCACACTGAAACCAACTGCATCGATCAAATTCTATTGGATTACAACTTAGGCCATGATGTAATGGTGATGCCAAAACCGCTTACGTCATACAAGGCCCCGGCGTCTATTTTGTTCCCGTGAAAATCAAGCGCGTCTGTTCTGCTTTCTGGTAAATTTTCGAAATCCATTTGCTGGAACCCAAAAGGATAATATTAGTTTATTACTATGGATGATTACTTGAGACAAATATTGAGTATGCCTTCACAGAAAGAGAAAAAGACTACGCCTAAACTTTGTTTAGTATTTTGGGTTGAAGAGTGACTGACCAGCATCGAGTCGTTGAACTCGGTACGGGTCGAATCCAGAACAGAAGGCTCAATAAGCTCTGTGAAATGGAATGGACAATTCCGAAAAGGTGCTAAATACATGGCGAAGTTTGTGAAAATAAGTGGTAAGTATAATAATTTTTTAATTATATTTGGATGGATGTGAAATGGAAATATTTTGTTGAAAATTGACAAATGCGTTATATCAATTTCATAAAGCTTTGTACTAATTCAGTTGTAGGCCTATATACCCCTCCCCCCCCCCCCCCCCCCCCCCCACAAATCTAGTGAACTTATCACTGGGAGTGAAATTCGAACGCATACACGTACATTTTGTGAGAAAATCATTTGAAAAGCATTATCACCCCAATTTCGTGGGGGGGGGGGGGGGGGGGCATCCACAGTCATACGACGTTCCGATTATGATTATAATACCATAAAATAAATATTTTATATAATATATGTAATAGAAGGGAAAGGTTGGCAACTGTTTTCTTCTCACAAAATTTGGTGACGCCCGAATAATCGCTCGCCGAACGCCACTCACTCGTAAACTCAAGTATATTTCCATGACCAAGAGATATCGCTTTTCACTCTGGAAGTTGAAACAAAGCGTACTGTGCTAACTCCATTATTTGACCCCTTACAAGCTGAAAATTTACCAGTGAAATGCAGATTTCTGAAAAGATTAACCCACCATTACTGCGGATTAGTTCGGTAACGACTAGAAATGGAAGAGGACAGGTAATTACGGATTGGGCCACTCGACGGAGTGAAAGAGTAAACCAGATACTACAAGAAACGATCACAGCCTTCTTTCAGGCTGGAAATGAACCTTGCATTTTGATTAATGTTAAATTTAAACACCATGCGTTCACAGTAGGCTAAAAGCCAAAATATATGACCAGCAGACATCGAACAGAACAATCAACAATGGTGGCCTGGTGTGTGCTTTCCAGGGCTGAATTGTCCAAGTACCTTGACTTCAGGCCTGAAGATTGTATTAGTGACTGGGTGGGAAATTAACCGCCTCCCCATGGCAACATTTGTGGACATTTTTTGTCCCTGTGTCGAAAATTTTCTAATCCTCCCCCCCCCCCCCATAGCCTATGGGAAACAGTCTGGCTGCGGAATTGCCTAACCAAAATGGCCCCCCTAGCCGAACCGTCCAGAAATGGCCATCGCATTACGGCATTTTTTTAAAGTGTATCAGTTGCATTAAGGCTGCTGTCCCATGTCCAATCAACGCATATGGATGTCACCCCAAACCGCCCCTTACCAAACCGTTCTAACACTTATCCGCAACACATACGAACACTTATTCACCCAAACCGGTCACCAGACCTGATACACTCACCGTCTGCCGAAAGCCAATACCCCCCCCAAATCGAACCCAAAATCTATTTCACCTAATCTGCCCCTTTGATCACTTGTTCTGCAATACAAATTGACTGAGAAAAAAACACGATATTTGGGGAAAAAAAAAAATACAAGTAATGACGAGGGACATATACGATGTAACATGTTTTTATTATTTTTTCATCCCCTGTGGAAACCCCGGGAAGTGAGGCAGTGCTTGTTTACTATGGTAAACTGGTTGTGTTTTACCGGTAAAATAAGACCCAGTCACCATTGCTTGGGGTGGAAGTCGTTCACTAAAAAGAATAATTCATAGACTACAAAGAGTATGTCGTGCGAGTGTTTGAAATTATGTGTATTGGGTACACTGCATGTGGAACCAGGCGCGTAGCCAGGAAAACATTTCCGGGGAGGGGCGACCGATAACTAGGGGGGGGGGGGGCATAACCATCAGATGCTGACATCATCTGATGCGAGCACCGAAGGTAGGGGGGGGATCCTCTTGGGGTGGGGGGAGGCATTCCTCTTGAGGGGGTGTGGGAGGTCTGAAAATTTCAAAATCTAAGTCTCAAGATTACGGGACTGAAGTGGTCCCTCTCCTTGTTCATATATACTATTTGTCATAAAAATGTATGTACTATATATAGGCCTATAGCATGCTCTGACACTTCATGTCTATATTAATATCTCCTCCAGGGGTGGGATTTGGGTTTTGCACTAAAGTGAAGGGGCATAAAAATTAATGCTGAATTGTGTATAATGTGGGATAGTGGAGTCCCAACACGCGAGCGCCTATTGCGCTTGCGTGTCGGAGTTCCACTATCCCACATTATAGGCCTATAAGCTGATCTGCATTATTTTTTTCACTTGCATTTGTGCCCCCCCCCCCCTCCAATGCTGGGGGGGGGGGGGTGGCTGTGGACTCACTATAGACCACTCCAGATGGTTGGCCGCCTCCGAACAAAACTGCTATTTGAATATAGGCCTAATCATACAGACCCCAAAGTATGCCTATGGTTTAAGCGAACAACCATGCGGTCAAGCCTTGTTGTGTGTCCGTTTAAACCGACATCGGTCCAACATTGTGTTAACAAATTACCTAACACAGTGGCCAAAAATGCTCAGACAATTAACCAAAATAAGCCTACCACAACCAAACATATATTTAAAAATCTCAGAGCCTCCCCCCCCCCCTCCCCCCACAATCACGTCTTTGGGCTAATAGCTGCCTGTCTGAGACTTCCAATCATGTTGATTAATGATTAAATCATAAATCGAAATCAAATCAATGATTTTCGTGGCAGAGGGGGTAATATTTTTTTATACCTACCTTGAGCCGCATGTTCGCTAGGAATAGTTTCATCTACATGTAGGCCTAGATACGGTGGGTGGGATACGTCCGATGCAGCATCTGAGCTCTCGTAGTCTTGGTGTCACCATCCTGCAAATTCTGGAGGTTTTCCTCTCGTTTTCGTTTGTTCCACGCGGTGGATCTCAGTAAACGAGTGTCTTCGAAATATTTTGATTTGTTGTACGGACCTCTGTACGCTCTGAGTCTGACTCTCTTTGAGTCATCATATTTATTTGCAGTGGCAGCCATTGAAAACTGCAGTGCAGTTACCTCATTATTTCATTTTTTAATGACCGAAAAAGATTGACTTTGAAGAACAGACGACAGGACAATCAGGACTGCCTTATATGGTAATGCAGAAATTAAAAGAGCTCGTGTCCGAGCACAAAATAGGTCAACAACAAAAAAAAAAACCAAAAAAAAAAAAACAAACCGTGATGCGAAAAATTCTTGGAATTTCAATTTGGGTTATATAATATTTGATTTGGTTTGTATAATATTAATAGGTACCGACCGATCAATAACATTTTTGCGTGACTTAGATTTGAATGAAATAACAATTAATGAATGAATGCTCTTTACATGCTTGTTTATGTGCTGTTTAATTGTATCGTTCTGTTTTCCATTTAGGGCCTGAGTTACATAAATATTTCCACACTGAAACCAACTGCATCGATCAAATTCTATTGGATTACAACTTAGGCCATGATGTAATGGTGATGCCAAAACCGCTTACGTCATACAAGGCCCCGGCGTCTATTTTGTTCCCGTGAAAATCAAGCGCGTCTGTTCTGCTTTCTGGTAAATTTTCGAAATCCATTTGCTGGAACCCAAAAGGATAATATTAGTTTATTACTATGGATGATTACTTGAGACAACTATTGAGTATGCCTTCACAGAAAGAGAAAAAGACTACGCCTAAACTTTGTTTGGTATTTTGGGTTGAAGAGCGACTGACCAGCATCGAGTCGTTGAACTCGGTACGGGTCGAATCCAGAACAGAAGGCTCAATAAGCTCTGTGAAATGGAATGGACAATTCCGAAAAGGTGCTAAATACATGGCGAAGTTTGTGAAAATAAGTGGTAAGTATAATAATTTTTTAATTATATTTGGATGGATGTGAAATGGAAATATTTTGTTGAAAATTGACAAATGCGTTATATCAATTTCATAAAGCTTTGTACTAATTCAGTTGTAGGCCTATATACCCCCCCCCCCCCCCCCCCCACACACACACACAAATCTAGTGAACTTATCACTGGGAGTGAAATTCGAACGCATACACGTACATTTTGTGAGAAAATCATTTGAAAAGCATTATCACCCAATTTCTTGGGGGGGGGGGGGGGGGGGGCATCCACAGTCATACGACGTTCCGATTATGATTATAATACCATAAAATAAATATTTTATATAATATATGTAATAGAAGGGACAGGTTGGCAACTGTTTTCTTCTCACAAAATTTGTAGTCCATGGGCTGGGTGGGGTTCACGTGCATCCCCCCCACAATCCTCCGCCATGGGTATTTCTATATGCCCCATAGACCCACTAGTTGGGATCAGATTGTTAACAGCAAATATTTTTGTCCTCACTATATTTTCTGGATCAATATCCAACACTACCCTTTTTTCGGAGAAGCAGTTTCAGGAAGGGGTAGGGGAAACTCAAATGCACCAACTGTATACTTAACAGTCAATAACCCTGACATGTTTGGTATCAAATTGAAGGTAATTGAATACTCTAACAAATCAATCTACTCCAATCCAGATTGGATGTCTGGTGATGTCACAGAAGGTCAAAAGGTCACAGGATTGTGGCGAAACTGCAATTTCATCGAAAAAAATACCAACAAGTTTTCTCTATCAGAACATATTTCATTACTATCCCATGTAAATGATATTTCTGAGTGCTCTAGGGATCCATGAACTAGAATCACTTTGATAACAAGAGATATTTCTCCATTAGCAGTTTATCTGGACCAATATTCATCACTACAGTAAAATCGTAAAAATTCCTTGAGGATGGGGTAGGGGAAACTCTATCATATAAATTATGTCTGAACAGTAAAAAAAACCCCCAAAGTGGGGTATCATATTGTAGATAATTGCAAGCACTAAATAACTGCTACATTTAAATGCAAGTTGGTGCAGTTTGTGATGTCATCAGAGGTCAAAAGGTCAAATTTTCGAATTGAAATTTAGTTTCCGGACGAAATTGCACCTTCGCCAGTCAAAGTCATCTGGATGGTTCTCCTGGTCTTTGATAATAAAAAAAAGTATTTAATTGTAGCAAACCTGATGCAAAAAAAACTTTATTTGAGATGAAAAATATCCTCAAATGAGCTGTTCTTGATTCCATTGTGATCCTCACATTGGATTAATTTGAAATATCTCCAGCGATCTTCATTAAAAGTCCGTAATGTAAGCTCAGTCATATGAATCACTTTCATCACTGGAACTGTCATCATCCATGGTGGAATCTATATCAGAGTCACTGTCAGTATCCTCTTCACCCATATCATTCAGAACGTCGATAAGTTCAATTGGCAGAATGTCGCCACTCGTCCATCTTGGTTGAATAAGGCCTTCAACCGACTCCCAGCCAGTAGACCCTATGCTCAGTGGGTGTGGAATAGTAGGCATTGGCTCATGTGCTCTCTTCCAGATTGCAACTTGATAGTTGGCTCTGTTCGCATGTTCTTGCAAACAGGTCTGACATGGAGGTAAAGTACTTAGATCGAAATTGGATTTCCCATTCAACTCCACCCCACATTTCATTTGTAGCAAGAGATATCGCACTTCATTGATTTCATGTAATCTCGGTTTTCCATAGAGTTTGCAAGTGAATTTCTCTAGGACATTCATCACATCTGCAGGGACTTCCCAACTTTCTCCTAGTCTTGAAAAACCTTCTTCAAATTCTTTACTCTCTTGAACAATCTTGATTGCTCTCACCTTGCCCTTGCCCCTGAAACAGCTCACGCTGTCACAACCAGTGAAAGCGTGTAAGCCAAGAAGTGCTGTACACAAGGATGGAGGCAAATTCTTCGCAAAAGCTGATACATCTATGCACCTTCTCTTATTATTTTTCCCAGTTTCAAACACGATCCTCAAATCTTCCATCTCATTTGCGTAATGGAGGAGTATAAAGAAAATGTCCGTGTCCGGGCTTCGAACTCTCACATACTTGAATCCTCTATCTCTGGCATAGGAACAGTACAATACAACCCTTGAATCTGTTTCCTCTTGTGTTGATTTCAAAGAAGGTATTTCAGTACAAGAAACTGTTTTTCCATCTGATGTAAGTTGGTATGCCCTTCCTTCAGCAATGAGTATTACTTCATGCCCTTGTAATCTTTCAGCGGATGAATTGCTACTCCAGACTTCATGTAAGATTCTCACCAGTTGAGTTTTATTCTCATCGTTGGTTAGGAACAGCTTCCAGTCTTTTGGTCGGGTTGTCTTTGGACTATTCACTATGAGTTTATCACCGCATCCTCTTCTTTGTCTCTCTACAGCTTTGATGGAATCAGTTTCATACATGTCGGTACTGAATATGACGAGCGACTTTTGCAATGCATACCCAAGGATTTTGTCAGCTATCTCTGCAAAATTACCAGGCAACTGTGACATGGAATGGAATACTGCGTTACCGTCTTCAATGATTATGCCCTCTGAAAAATTATGTGGTGGTGTTACATGTTCCAAGTCATCTGTCAGGTAATGCAAGCTCTTACTCTTATCTGTTTTTGTCAAGAAACCATCAGCAGAACCAATGCTGAATGGCACTGGAGTCAATGGGTAAGATAACAGCATCTGCATATTGATCTTCTTGTCATCTGGCAGATCCTGGGCTTTCATCAGAAGTTTAAAAGCAACATCACCTTGCTGTTTATATTGGATGTTCTTATTCTTTGAGGTTGTCAACTTCACCTTCTTATTCATAGATGCCAGTGTTTTGAGTTTCAACTTAGGAATCGGTTCGAAGAAATGTTCCTTCTCTTTCAGTCTGTCCTTTATGAACTCCTCCTTGGCACTGCTTCCAACTTCTTCTGTTTTCAAAACATCCATTTCTATTTCCAGTGTAGCGGGTGCTCCAGATGATAAGATATACAATCTTTCCTTGTCAGCAATCGAAAAAGGGTTCAGGAAACTGTCAAAGGCTTCAACAACTCGGCACACTTGTCTCTCACTTCTTGCTTTTTCTGCTGCCCTATTGTCCCGATGCTTACTGCCTGTTTCACTGTCATCTATCATATCAGCCAGAGTGTAAGTTGCCTGTAAGTATTTTGCTCGCTCTTTTGTCGATCTAGTCCACCTTTGGTAAGCAGTATAACTTGTCTGAATTCCGCTCAGTCCTGCCCCGGAACTACAACCTCCTTTGGATTTAGAATGTTTCATAAAGGTTTCTTCTATTGTTTTATCAACCGCACATCTGTTGCCTGGTATGAATGATCTGGCTACACTAAATGCACCTCTTTCAAGGAGTTGTCTAGCACCAGGATGTGACAAGTCTATGTTTGCAAGGAACATCGAAAAGAAAGTCAGATATCGAGCATAATTCTGTCCTCCAAATGAGAAGAATATATCAGGCATCATACAAAGGCTATGAACATATGGGAGGAACTCTTTATTCTTGACCGCCTGTATCAGGAACAACACTAACCATATATGTTCACAATAACTGGCCCAAAACTGAGCGGTTTGTCCATGGGTCCCTTTGCGGATTCCATCTCTAAATTCCAGATAACTCTGAATATGAGCATTGATGTTCTCATCGTTGAGGACTTTTTCTTCTGTAGATTTCTCAATAGACATATAAAAGCCTTCAAGTAGGTTTCTCGATGATTCCGGAAGACCACACATCTCGTCGTCAGAATCTGTCTTCTCATGCAGGAACTGAGTAAACATCATCCTCTCCAGAGCTTCCAGAACAACTTTATGACAGTTCATGGCCCTTGAATAGTTCTTACCTTGCATCACACCGCTGAGCGACCCTGGTGATATAAGACCTCCCTCCAACAAAATGTCAGACAATCCACTTCCTTCCATCTTCTTCCCTACCATTTTAAGATAGCCACACACTAGATGGAATGTTCCAATCATTATGATGTGTCTTTGATAACGATCAGAATAGTTCCATGTCAGAGGGTAGGCCTTCATACACACCCCGAGGTCAAAGGTTGTTATCACATACTGCTGTCCAACATCCCCCGAAGCATTTTCTGCAAACCTCAGACACTCTTGAACAGTAGAATAATCAGTGATAGCGTGAGGTATGATAGGGTAGTACTCAATGGTAGTTAACCTGTCAGGCTTATCACCAGTATTAGAGATATACCCAGCCCAACCTGGAAATTGCTGTTCAGTTTTTGCTGCATGCAATCTCATCAGAATCCAGATCATGTTCTTCAAAAGATAATGTTTATGAGATTCGGGTCCACCGGCCACAGCAGTGTCTATGATTTCAAACTTAGGGCTCAATCTTTTGCCCATGAAACACTCATCTAAGTTGGATGGCTGTTGTGTTGTCCATGACCGATGTCGTGTCCGAGTAGATGTTGGTAGTTGAGCAGTGTTGCCACCAGTTTCCATTCCAGGTAAACAGCACAGCTCCTGAAGCATTATACCATGTGCTCTGTGGACAGATCCAGCACCAGCAATGTCATTGACAAATGCGTCAAAGTTATCAAAGTCTGAGTGGAACAGGGATGGACAAGTTGGATGTCGAACTATCTGTATCGGAAGGAATTCTGATGTACTACTCACAGCTTCAGCGAGTGCTGTTTCAACTTCTAGAAGAAACGAATAATTTTCACAATGTCCAAACCGGTTGAGAAGCTTGATGAGGGCTGCATTTCTGTACAGATGTCTCATTGTCATTCCAAGCAGAATATGTTTTGGGAGTATCCATTTTCCATCAGTTGTTGCACGGCATATATCTTGTCCGATAGATTGAACTAAACGTAGAGTTTTATTTGATGGTTTTCTATCACTTATTAAACGACACATGAATTTATGCAACTGATCGGGTAGAACTGAGGTAGTCAGGTCCAAATTATCGATAGTTGGAGGCCATTTCACTTCGCCAGATTCCTTGAATGTCTTGTTGATGTCACTTCTCAACATATCAGCAATGTCACCGACTTTATCTGCAGAACCTAGAAGGTAGCTCTGCCTGATAGCATCGTGGATTTGTATCTGCAGATTGAAGACAAGGTAAGTGTGAACAGCTCCTTGCCCTCCAATAGGACTGAATCCAATGATATCACAATATGAATCACAAGTCTCTATCTTGTGCTTTAGTTTTTCCCCTCTATAACTAGGATTTGCGAATGGTGTCTGGTTTAAGTGATCTTTGTAGATATCACAGAGTTCACTGAGTTTCACAATCTCTTTGTTCTTCATCACTCTAGTGTTTATGACATCACACACTTTTTCGAATGATTGTCTGTGGGCATCTTCGAGTGAAGACTGTTTCGATTTCATCTCAACATCTGTCGACCGCCATCTTTCAGGCCTTGAATAATATTTGGCCCGGCATGTAGGGTGGTACTTTGCTTCCACAGCGAATAAATCAACCCCGGCTATTCTCCTCAAAAGTTCATGATCTTCCTTCTTCTCAGCTTCTGACTGAATGGTTTCACCACCACCAAACTCAAAGAATTTTGTACCTTCACTTGTCCATGCACCTTTTGCTTTCACTCTTATTCTAGTCTCTTTCCGACAAAATATGCAGTCTGGTTGAAACAAAACAGAACTACCACCAACATTCTTCTCCGATGATGAACGTCTAGTTGTTACACTTTGATAAACTGAACTTGTTGTGGGGCAGTCATCTGGCACATTCAGGCGATGCAAGTTTGAAGTGAATCGCATATAACAGTCTCTATGATACCCATGAAAATTTGTGAATTCAGTAGGAATTTGATCGCAGATCTTGTCCATCCGATACGGAGAAGCAACTGGCATCGCTTGGCGCTGCTCTTTTGTTCTGATAATTTTATTGAATCTTTCAATGGGATTCTTTGTATCCTTGATGAATACGAAATAGCGTCCATCTGAACTCTCCATATGGATGATGCACACTCGATCGCCATCCTGGCTACAATCTCGCTTTCTCTTTTTACTTTGTTCCATTTATGAAGACAGCCTGGAATGATAGAAATAAGCTGGTTAGTATTCTATGGATGGATGAAGAATTCCTTCCCCTTGCCTTACCATGAAATTAAGATTGCTTTTCACATCATTCACTTGCAAACTCTATGGAAAACCGAGATTACATGAAATCAATGAAGTGCGATATCTCTTGCTACAAATGAAATGTGGGGTGGAGTTGAATGAGAAATCCAATTTCGACCTAAGTACTTTACCTCCATGTCAGACCTGTTTGCAAGAACATGCGAACAGAGCCAACTATCAAGTTGCAATCTGGAAGAGAGCACATGAGCCAATGCCTACTATTCCACACCCACTGAGCATAGGGTCTACTGGCTGGGAGTCGGTTGAAGGCCTTATTCAACCAAGATGGACGAGTGGCGACATTCTGCCAATTGAACTTATCGACGTTCTGAATGATATGGGTGAAGAGGATACTGACAGTGACTCTGATATAGATTCCACCATGGATGATGACAGTTCCAGTGATGAAAGTGATTCATATGACTGAGCTTACATTACGGACTTTTAATGAAGATCGCTGGAGATATTTCAAATTAATCCAATGTGAGGATCACAATGGAATCAAGAACAGCTCATTTGAGGATATTTTTCATCTCAAATAAAGTTTTTTTTGCATCAGGTTTGCTACAATTAAATACTTTTTTTATTATCAAAGACCAGGAGAACCATCCAGATGACTTTGACTGGCGAAGGTGCAATTTCGTCCGGAAACTAAATTTCAATTCGAAAATTTGACCTTTTGACCTCTGATGACATCACAAACTGCACCAACTTGCATTTAAATGTAGCAGTTATTTAGTGCTTGCAATTATCTACAATATGATACCCCACTTTTGGTTTTTTTTTTACTGTTCAGACATAATTTATATGATAGAGTTTCCCCTACCCCATCCTCAAGGAATTTTTACGATTTTACTGTAGTGATGAATATTGGTCCAGATAAACTGCTAATGGAGAAATATCTCTTGTTATCAAAGTGATTCTAGTTCATGGATCCCTAGAGCACTCAGAAATATCATTTACATGGGATAGTAATGAAATATGTTCTGATAGAGAAAACTTGTTGGTATTTTTTTCGATGAAATTGCAGTTTCGCCGCAATCCTGTGACCTTTTGACCTTCTGTGACATCACCAGACATCCAGTCTGGATCGGAGTAGATTGATTTGTTAGAGTATTCAATTACCTTCAATTTGGTACCAAACATGTCAGGGTTATTGACTGTTAAGTATACAGTTGGTGCATTTGAGTTTCCCCTACCCCTTCCTGAAACTGCTTCTCCGAAAAAAGGGTAGTGT
>CM062297.1:402258231-402284718 GCA_031216915.1 Pictodentalium vernedei | reverse complement strand
TTACTTGTTGCCACTCAAGGAAGATATGTATCGGCGATCTTATAGACGGGTTCGTGATCAGGAGCTAGGCGGCCACTTGCCAAATAATAAATCAATCTGTAAGACGTACGCGTATCTCGATCAATTTTATAATTCCCATTCAACAATTAGGATCTGTGTGACGCTAAATTTTATGTTCCCATGACGCGATACACATTGGTACGGCACTTAACGTAACGGAATTAGAATTAGTAAAAAATGAAAGCCGCTAAGAAGGAAGTAAACTTCCGAGCATGACGGCAATTTGACGAAGTTATATATATATATATATAATATATTTGATATAATTATTATAATTAAGATTAATTTAATTAAGATTATAATTTCCATATTGAACTAACTTATAATTTGGCCTCCCAAAGGGAGCCCAAATATGAACCCAGTGACTTGGCTTGAACAAACTTGAATCTCACCTCCCTAAAGGATACTGTATACCAAATATCAATAGATTCTGACCTGTGGATGGGAAGAAGATTTTTAAAGGATATACCTCGTATTGAAATAAGTTATAATTCGGGCTCCCATGTGGGAGCCCAAATATTAACTCAGGGACTTGGCTTGAACAGACTTGAATCCCCCACCCCTCTCCCCCCCCCCCCTATTTGGATTATATTGTCAATTTCTACTCATGAACTCCGTAGGGGAACCGAAGTAGTGCTTGTTTACTGAGGTCAAAATGTTCTCCTTCACTGATAGAATAGGACCTGGTCACCAATACCTGGGGTAAAAGTCCTCTGGAGAGGGCAGCTCGGGTATAACAATTGGCTGAGCTAGACTTCATACCTGTGTTGCTGTCACAATTACCTATGGCTACAGAAATGTGAACTTAAGCACCAATAAATAACCAGTCTACCAGCTTAGATGGTGTTAGCTGCAATGTCTTTGATCTAATACGGCCTTTCGGACAAGAGTTCATGCTGGTACCAACTTAAGTTTTCCCCCAGGTGTCAAAAGAGCCCAATTTTTTTACCCCAAGAAGAAAAACTAGATAAAGATTACTAACTTTGAACACTTTATTTTCAGATGGAAGAGCTTTTGCCCGGCAGTGGGGTGTTTGTCCACAAAGATGAAATAAAGACGGCCATGGTGAAATGTAAAATTGAAGGAAGAAGGGCAGCCCCGCTTCTAATATGTATAATGTATGATTCCTCTGAACTGGAGAGAAAACGTTTGAATGGGTTGAATGCACAAATTATAGATGCAATTGTTGGTAAGTAACCTGTTTTGTATATTATGTTCCCTCCCCAATCTATGAGGTACATATAGAATACACCCACAGTAGCAAAGTGTACGAAATGTTCACCCCAGTGGTATAGTTGTTTTAATCGCAAGCCTTTGGCGAGTGATTAAAACCACTATACCACGAGCGGTGAACATTTCGCATGCTCAGCTAGTGTGGGTGTATTTTGTTTATACCACGATGCCATTACGTAACTTTTTTTTGCAATTAACAACGAAATAAAAATAACGAGGAAAGCTTTTTGCGTTTACAGATTTGTTTATGTTCACATTGACTGCGAGTAGGCAGGGCTTGCGATCGGTGAAACGACACAAAAAAAATCACACGTTTCATAAACAATATAGAAGCAAAGACGCAAATAACCTTCACAAATGCATGCTACGTAGCACCATTTTTTTATATATGTAAATAGACCATTATTATATGCAAATTGCACACCACAGCCTCTTGTAACATTTTAGGCAGTGAGAAATCACAGAGAACATTCAACAAGGTCACCAATGGTTAGATCAGATATTACAAATTTTTACAATTGAAATCCAATTGGAGACGTGTTCACCATGGTTGGGATGAAAAGCTGAAATTTATTCCACATGCTTTTCATGTACAGTGCAACAGCCAATCGTGGTATAAATTCCATTACAAGTGCAAATTTAATTTACATAATGATGTTTAAGAGCAATTTCTGCATCAATTGTTATGTCATGGCTATCGAGTGAAGTTTAGACAATTATTTTTACCTAAGTTGCTATTATTGGAAAAAAATCCCTTTTATTTCACCCAAACCATCTGTTTAAAGTTCGATGAAAATCTTTGGTGTCGGCGCAAAATACTTGGGCGTGACATGGTTTACTATGATGTATATTAGATTGTTTGGAACAATATCATGTTGATGTTGTAAGATGACATCCTTTTTACATCTGCCTGCAATTGACACTGTCAGTGAGAAAAACTGCCTATATAGTCTGGTCGATTTAGCATCGGACCCGGAAGAAATTATACTGAAGCAAATGGTGTCATTTGATGCAGAAATGACTGCAAAATAACATTCAAAATCCCCAAAAATCTGCTTTGGGCAAAAATTTCTACAGGACTGCAAAATAACATTCAAAATCCAAAAAAATATGCTTTGGGCAAAAATTTCTACAGTACCCTGAATAGGGGGTGGGGTTTGGCTGTTGAAGACTGAGCCCGGCAAAAATTCTTAAGCTGAATTTGGTGTCATTCGATGCTGAATGACCCCCTAATGAACATATCCAAAATTCTAAAAAATCCACCTTGGGGAACTTTTTTTTCAAGATGGCATACAACATGGGCACTTGAAAGTTGAAAATTTTGAGAAGTCTATTGTTTGACGCACATAACTAAAAATATCAACTCGTGTTAATACCAAAAGTCATTTTGTAGTGGATACAATATATTTCCAGGGCAAAACGTGTTTTCGGATAAAAAGACCTAAAAGTGGCGACCAAAATGCCAGCCCCAACTGGAAAATATGTGTTTTTCTTCAGTTGTCCACTCCCACTAATTTTCCACAGTATGCATGAAATGACTTTCGACCCCCACAACCAAACAAAAGATACAGAGTAATCCATTTGTTTTGAGCGTTACAGTAAATAATTCACCGAAAGGTGAGACGTGAGTAAATCACGAGGGCGGAGACTGAGTGATTTACAGATTAGTCCCGTCTCGAGGTGAATTATTTACTGTAACGCTCAAAACAAATGGATCACCGGTACTCTGTTTATTACATGACATTTCAGACAAATATGTTTTATTTAATACAATAATTCAACCCAAAATATTGACAAATGTAACCCGGATATATTTCTAAAATTAGATTAACGCATGTGAATACACTTACTTTTCATGTCAAGGTTTCGCTTGGAAATGTGGACTACATTCATTGTGGAGTTTTTCGTTCGATCTTTCAGTGTTTTATGTGGAATTTCAATCGCATTTAAAAATAACATTCAGCAAAAGGATAAACCATTTCTATTCGGATTTGATTAGCTGTGTTAACAAACCTGTTCATTGAGGAAAGGAAGGATTTTTAATAAATATTTGGAAGGGAAATTGATTTTAATGAACCGGAACAAAACATCAACAAGTCCACGTGTGTGGCAAATCCACCAGAGAATGTTACCTTTCAACAAGTTCAATTTTTGGTGTCAAAATCGTAACTGTCAGAATCAATAACAAGTAAGTTATCAAATTCTATGACCAGTAAAAATTGCATAAATTCTTTGATTTCTGATTGTTCAGACATTTTTGCGAAGCACAGATGACATTTCGAAACACGCACAGGTGATAAACATAAACAAAAGTTGTTCTGCCGGGGGTGTGTCTTACATTCGTCAGTCGTTCCAAAGTTACTGTCAGAGTAACATGATTAAAAAGTGGTAATGTCACGAGTGAATTAACGGTAAATTCAATGCAAAACAAACTTAGGAATGTAATAAATATATATGTTGCATGCTGAGATTGATTTGTGGTGATAAAGCCCTGTAGGTATTACAATCGCCCAAGGAAGCAGTTATTGTATTTGTCTATTTGATGGTTGCGCTCTCATCCACCAAGTTAAATGGGCAAAGAAATACAACTACAGAGTAACAAACAAGTTGTTGCACAACATATAAGCTATGTTAAGGTCAAGTATGATGTACACTCAAATATTTTGAGATGGCTATGAGCAAGGAACATCGATTAAAAATCATGAGCACCTGCAAAAAGTGGGAAAAACTTGTCCCGATGTTCATCTGACCAATGTTTTGCAGGTTCACAACATTCAGGAAATATTTCTCTTGGACGCAACAAATAAGCAGCAGTTTATACGCATGTGCAGCAAGGCTCAATGAGACACTCATCACATGGCCCATAACTGTACTTCTGAAGCAGAAAGAATGACCAACACATATTTTCCAGTTTTGGCTGACATTTTGGCCACCATGTGTAGGTTTTTACCCTGAAACAACATATTTTGCTCAGGAAATATATTGTATTCACTAAATGAAAGTGTCAATGACACTGTAGCTTAACTTGTCAAGACAAAGACATGTACATGTATAGTATGTGACACAGCAATGACAAACATCTAGGTAATGACCTGATAACAAAGGTACATATAAAGTATTGTAACGGTCTGTACATAAATACTGACCGTTGCCTGTAACAAAAGTATAGGTAAAGTATTGTAAAGGTGGGTGACAGTCAGATGCTAAACTAGAAAAGAAATCTTTGAGTCCCAGAGTGGGTCTGACTGAACCCCAAAATATTTGTTCTCACAGCACAGAGATAACAAAGACACCCCAAAACACACTCGTTCCTGTCCCAAGGTGAAAACAAAGGTACCCAAGAAGTTTTGTGAAGATCAGTTCATAAATACGAGCTGTATAGAAGTTGTGACAAAAAACTGATTGGACCTAATTTTGGTACAAAATGGCCACTGGCAGCCATCTTGAATTTTGGACCACACCCAGAAGCACTCATTCTCATCCCAAGGTGATAACAAAGGTACCCAAGAAGTTTTGTGAAGAGCGGTTCATAAATACAGCCTCTACCCTGAGACGTATTGACATGTGTGCTTACATTGTGTAAGTAGCACTGAATAAATCAAAGTTCATCTAATTTGCATAATTTCTGCACGAAAAAAAACCCCTTACAATATGTGATGTATTCCATGTTACTAAACATTCATACAAAAATTTAATCATATTAGAACTTTCATACAGAAGTTCTGTACAAAAGACTGATTGAACTAATTTTGGTACAAAATGGCTGCTGGTGGCCATCTTGAATTTCGGACCACACCCAAAAACACTTGCTCTCATCCCACGGTGATAACAAAGGTACCTAAGAAGTTTTGTAACGATTGGTTCATAAATATGGCCTCTAGTCTGAGCCGTATAGAAGTTGTGTACAAAAAAACAATTAGACCTAATTTCGGTACAAAATGGCCACTGGCAGACATCTTGAATTTTAGACCGCCCCCAAAAACACTCGTTCTCGTCCCAAGGTGATAACAAAGGCACCCAAGACATTTCGTGAAGATCAGTTCATAAATACAGACTCTAGCCCGAGCCGTATTGACATGTGTACTCACTGTGTGTAAATCGCACTGAAAAAATCAAAGTTCATCTAATTTGCATAATTTCTGCACAAGAAAACCGGACCCCAAAACACTCTTTCTCGTCCCACGGTGATACCAAAGGTACCCAAGAAGTTTCGTAAAGATCGGTTCATAAATACGGCCTCTAGCCCGAGCCTTATTGGCATTTGCACTTACAGTGCTGAAAGTAATACCAAAATTAGTCTAATTTGCACAATTTACGCACAGGAAAAAAAACTGTATTATA
This sequence comes from Pictodentalium vernedei, assembly GCA_031216915.1. Taxonomy (NCBI): domain Eukaryota; kingdom Metazoa; phylum Mollusca; class Scaphopoda; order Dentaliida; family Dentaliidae; genus Pictodentalium; species Pictodentalium vernedei. The sequence continues at coordinate 402,279,084 of CM062297.1, read as the reverse complement.
TGTGATGTATCCCATGGTACTGAACATTCAATACAAAAAATTATTCAAATCAGAGCTTTCATATGGAAGTTCTGTACAAAAAACAGATTTCTGCATCATCGGTACAAAATGGCGGCTGGCAGCCATCTTGAATTTCGGACCGCACCCAAAAACACTCGTTCTCGTCCCACGGTCATAACAAAGGTACCCAAGAAGTTTCGTAAAGATCGGTTCATAAATACGGCCTCTAGCCCGAGCCGTATCCAATTGTTGACAGACGGACGACAGGCCATGACAAAAGCTCAAATTTGGCTTCGCCAAAGTTGAGCTAAAAATGACTTTGGTTATAACACAGGTTTACCTTTATATTTTGTGCATGTGTGGCAAACAATACACTTCTTGAAATGTTCAACTTTCAAGCACCAATGGTGGACATCATCTTGAATAAAAAAATTTCCTCCAGCAGATTATAGTGGATTTTGAATATGTTCACCCTGGGATTATTATGTATCAAATGACACCACATTCAGCTTGTTAAGAATTTAATCAGGTTCAACCCTTCAACAGCCCACCCCCACCCCTATTCAGGGTGCTGTAGAAACTTTTCCACAAATTGGATTTTCTTGGATTTTGGATATGTTCCCTGCATCCAGTGACACCAAAATCGCTTTTTCCTAAGGGTCAGTGTTCTTGCTACGGTAGTCAGCGTCGGGCGGCCATACCCGGCCGACCGGTACTCCAAAGACACCAGGTTTCTTCGCCCAGCATTCAATTTGTCAAAATAAAAAAATTTAAAGTCGTTTTTTTATTTTCTTCAACCCAAACGTAATACGAACACTGAACAACAACATAATTTTCTTCATTTAAAAATAAGAATATTACTTATTATAGTTACAAAATTTCTGGATGTTGTACGGTGCTACTATAATAAACCAGGTGCTACTATCAACAGACCAGAAAATAAGAACTGGCATTACAGTGCGCGATGATTCGCGATCATGATAATTTTTTGGCAATAACATTTTTTGATGCGGCGGGTTTTAACTGACGTGGGTGGGGCTGAGAATTTTAGCTGCGACAAGCAGCTGTATAAGTGGCAATGTCGGTCTGTCTGTCTGTGACCAACTAGTTCAAAACTCACTAACTTTTGAAATACTTCACAGAATGACTTCATATTTGGTATGTAAGTGTATCTTAATGATGCCTACCCAGTGTTCAATGCATGTGTTGTTCCAAATATTTTTCGTGGAGTTATGGCCCTTGATGAACTTAGAATTTTGTGACCAACGAGTTTCTAAACATAATAACTTTCAAACTACTTGCTGGAATGACCTCATATTTGGTATGCACGTGTATCTCATTGATTTCTAGCCGGCGTTCCATGCACATGTTGTTCCAAATTTTTTTCTCGGAGTTCTGCCCCTTGATGAACTTAGAATTTTGTGACCAACAACTTTCTAAACTTAATAACTTTTAAACTATTTGGTGCAATGACTTCATATTTGGTATGTAAGTATGTCTCATTGATGTCTAACCGGTGTTCAATACATGTGTTGTTTCAAATATTTTTCATGGAGTTATGGCCCTTGATGAACTTATAATTTTTTTGTACTATTACCTGCAGATTGGCCCTGAGAATAATTTTTTCACCTGCAGATTGCACCACCCATCGCAGCTACGTTGTAGATGTCGCGATTTTTTTTAATGGCAGCAGAAATTTTCTGTGTGCTTAACAGCTTTGTGTATAATTTAATAAAGATTTATGGATGGTTAAATTTTTTTATCATTTTAGTGATCATTCTCCTATAAAAAGTACATAATTTAGATGCAAATAATTTGTATGTTCAGAATGCAGGAAACGGCTTTTCCTGACACTTAAATTTCAAAATTTTGTCGGGGGTTGGGGGGGGCATGCCCCTTGCCCCCTGTCCCCCCTAGAACAGCTTTGCACCTTCGGCGCTCACACTGCGTGCCTTCGGCACGCTGAAATTACCCACCATTTTTTCCCGGCTAGAACCCTGAAGGGTTGGGACCTGAAATTGGCTAGATCGACTAGATTAATACTAAAATTGTCAGCTAGGTCTCCAGTGTGAATCAATGTCAAATTTTTTGATGTATTTGTTTGGATCTCATTGAACTGGTTTACATGCTCAACCTTTTCCTGAGTCCAATGCAAGGTTACTAGTGGTGTCAATGCACTGCATTTATCTCTCCAGTTACCTGCAATATAAAGTCACTTTTTACCCCTGCTCCATCTATGTGGGATGCCCAGGAAGTGAAGGTCTGCTGAGGTAGATTTGTTGTCCTCCACTGGTAAAATAGGAACTGGAAACCAATTCCTCAGTAAGTGGGCAACCTAGGCATAAACGATCGGCAAAGCTTGACTTTATACTTTGTTGTGCTGGGCCCAAATTAATCTGAAAATTTTGAAGAGCTATTTACAGTTCACAATGGAAAATTGATTAGCACTTGATTCAAAAGCACTGCAGACTGATAATTATTGAATAGCAAAATTCATAAATTGCATAGCGAAATGCTATGCTAATCCAGTTATTTTGAGCCCTGTTGTTGTGTCATGATATATAGCCCAGCTGCTGACAATGGCATTAAACACCAATACTCTCATGTACCAAATAATAGTGATGGCTGAATAATAGTGATGGTAATTGCATTTTCATCAAATATTAATAAGACCATTGTTATTTTAAGATCTGTTTAGCGCCAATTGCTGAATTTTGGTTTTTATCAGAAATAATACCACATTCCTTTTATTATTTAACCGTGTAGGAGTTGGTTTGGAGTTAGCAAGTTGAAGAATTTGACTTTGTTGTGTTTGTTTCATGTTGTATATATGTTTTATAATTTTTCAAGTGGTTTCATGTTCAAATAAAGAATGATATCCAATTTAATAGTTCTAGGAAAGAAATCCTCACCTGCCATTGGGTCCTCTGGCATTAATTAATAATCACCTTATTACGCATTTTGGTATGGAAATCTCGATTGACGCTAAACAGAATTTCAATTAACATCGGCCTAATAGTGGCTGCGTTTTTACTCTATGTCTCATTACCAAATAAAAGTGATGGCATTTTTCTCAAAAATTAATGATAGTGCCAACACTATTATTTGGCACCTCTTCGTAAATAAATAAATAAATACCCCTGCAACACAGTTCGATCAAATATTGATCGGACACAATCTAATTTAAATATGTATAATTTTGGAATTGCCCTGGTAGAAAATTGGAAATCATGAAAATGTCAGTTTTTTTTTTTACATTAATTGAAAATGACTACCTTCAAGGAGGATGATAGAACTGGGAATGCAAAATTGGTCAACATTTCCATAACCCCAAAATAATGTTATTGCACAACACGCTCTTTTAACTATTTCCATAACCCCAAAATAATGTTATTGCACAACACGCTCTTTTAACTATTATATTCAACTATTGTTTGTTGTCCTTAAATATTTTTACCTTTGTTTCTGTAGTATGCAAACATCTTGTCCTGATATCCCTGGGCTTCAAGCCTGAAGGTACCAGGAACAACACAAAGTCTCAGTAAGGCCATTGAAAATATGCACAACCTCTTCGTAACCTGAATGATCCCTCCAACAGTAGTTTTAGCAGAAACAGCTTGAGTCTTAGTGTGTCTGATAGTTGTTTCATCGGTGCCCCTCCCCCCCCCCCCCCCCCACTCTGTGGGAACCCCAGGAAGTGAGGCAGTGCTTGTTTACTATGTTTTACAAGTTCTGCTTTACTGGTAAAATAGGACCCAGTCACCATGGGCAGCATGTGGTATAAACGATTGACTAAACTTGACTTTATCTTCATGTTGTGTCACGATTAGCCATTGTGCATAAATATGTGACGTTAAACACTAATAAATAAATAAATATTCATTGGTGGATGAAGTTGGAGTAGCCATAGAGAACAACAGATCAGTGTGCAAGTAATTACCAAAAACTGACTCAGGCTTGCTGCCTTAGGTTTAGCACTCCACATCAAAATGCTTCAACCCTTGCATGATAGACATTAAACTATTGTTGTTTAACTTTTTGTCAAAATTCAGAAATTTCATGCAGCACAGCTTTTTTTGACACATTCTAAACAAAACATAACATAATGATATTTACTACTGAGTGAAGTTTTACAACTTGCATTAGTATTGCACATACTGACCAAACAAATCACACCATCTGGTCACCTGGTGCATGTAAGATTCAATGACGCTATTGTTTATAGTTTGTCTCACTTTTCATTGGGGGTCAATTAAGTTTTGCAGACTTTGGAAAAGGGACAATCCATCGATTCATGGATAATGTGACGGTTTGCATTAACCTCTCCATGTGCACATTCAGTTACTGTAAAGAAGTGAAAGCAACCATTCACCACTGGGAGCGAGGGATTGCCGGTGGATTTATTCTATAGACTAGTACTACAGCCAGTGTAAGGTAAATTCTATTCCTGATCAAAAGGATTTTGAAAAATATTTTCACTCTTCTTAAAAAATTGAGAAGAATGAGTGCAATCACTTGTCTTGCAATTTTAGAAGTGTTGTTTTCAGCTCTCCTCATGTTTCCAAATCAACAACACTGGTGAAGTTGTGTTATACTGGTAAAATAGGACCTGGTAACCAGCGCCTGGGGTGGAGGTCCTCTAAAATGGGCTGCACGGTTGGCCAAGTTTGACTTCACACCCTTCTTGTAGTCACAATTAGCTGCAAAAATGTGACCTTCAACCAGGGGCCAATTGTCATACAAACACCTGAGGTTCAAAAAGCAAAATACAAAATTGCTCAAGATTGGTCATTTTTAATTTGCTCTGTTCCAAAAATATCAAGCAAGTTGCAACTTCTTGCTATTAAAATGACGAAAGTTCATTGCACTATTCGGTTCATAATTCATTAGATTATTCTGTACCCTTCTGATGTAAATATTGCGGTAATACCACATTTTTTACATCCCAGTTTTAAAAAAAAATTGTGTCGTTATTACTAATTAATTTAATATCAACTATAATCGGTATATTGAAATACTGCACCAGCACTAATCCTAGCCATACTTTATGACCTCTCACTGGATGGAATGAGATATGATTTGGAAGAAATAAATATAAGAATTTGCATTTTTCATAGGAATAATAGGCATCTATTGTCTTCAGCATATGTTAGGTTAATGATTTAACATTAAAGACAAACAAATTTTGGTCGAGCTAACAAATAATGCTTTTTCTTCCTTTGTTTATTTTCAGCCTTTTGCATAGTGAACAGCACCTCCAGGAGATCCAACATCATGCGGGTGTTGAGAAGCAGCCTATCCTCAAGATGCTGCAAGGCAAAAAAGAGGGTGCACCCTCAGATCTAGACTAATGTCAAGTTTAATAAAAATATTGTAGTATATTTTGAATTTAGTTTTTCTTTTTTCATTTGCTGAGGATAATAAAAATTTATTGTGCTATAAGCTGTCAATTAGGCCCCCCCACTAACCAGAATGTTTTTTTTTTTTCTTGTGACATGAGCACATTACAAATGTGAACACTACAAGCACTGCCACTGATCAATATAACAAGAGCAAGTTTCTGGGTGGGATTACATTCAAATTCTGTGAACCAGAGATACAATGCAGTGACCATTCATTCATTCCCAGATGGAACTTGGCATGGACCCTGGTAATGACAAACTTAATTTCAATTTTAAGAAAGTATTTCTAACCTTAACAATATACAACAACACTTTGGTTAAATGACAATAGCTTCCATTAAAAAATGTAAAAAACTTGTGAGCCTTTCTACAAAACGGCATACTTTGAGGTAGGTGTTGTTAATGGAAATGAAAAATTGAGTCCTTCACCTCTAAAAGCTGGGAAAATGCAATTTGGAATTTTATTCCAAAGAAATCAGTGAAGTGAGATTTCATTTGTTAAATTTCCAGTGGCATTACAGGAAAAGTTGGCAGGATAAAATTTTGATAAACTTTTTAAACTCATTGTGCAGCTAGACATATAACCTTTTATGAAACCAGCTGGGCGAATCTGAGTGCATAATAAACCAAAAAAAGTCACTGAAATATTTTTCATTTTTGTCTTCCAAGCTATAGCTTATGACCCTCCTTGAAATGAGCTTATTCCACTGAGGAATCATAAGCTAAAAATTACATTGTTAATGTAAGTGTACGTTTTGGGTCTAAATAGTCAATTCCCATTGGTCAGCTGAATGAAAACATCATGAGCAAATGCAATTCATTTTCCAATGAATACATTTGGTCGAACTTTGACCTGCATATATGTTACAGCCTAGTTGATGGAAGAATGCAATTCAGGCAAGTTTTTAAACCTTTCATAATCAATTGCGCTCCTGTTTCTTTGGTGGCATTTTCCAAATATGGAGTACCACCTGTTACTAAAATAATTAATAAAAACTCCAATGCTGAAAGCCAGAGCTAGCTTTGAGTTGGACAGTTTTTCGTGCTGTTTGGTCGAGGATGTTGCATTCTATCTTTCTGCTTTTTTGTTTGGTAAAGAGAGGATTTCAATTGAGTTCCCATTTGATAGTGAAATCTAGAAAACGAGTCAAGTGGATTTAATTTGCAATGAGATTTAGTGATTTGCAAATGAAATTTACTTGACAAGTTTCCTAAATGTGAATATTAAACGGGAAGGAGTTCAAGATTCAATTTATCACTTAATCCGATATTGTCATTTTTCCCCTGGGTCAACTATTTACCCTAGTAGCAGATGACACTCATAAAACAAATTCTCGTATAATTAAAAATTTTAGCTTCTAAAACATAGCCTATGACCCCTCATTGGAATGATCGAACCACACTCATGGGGTCATAAGCTATATTTTGGAAGCAAATATTCCAAATATAAAGAAATTGAATGGCTATTTTCGTGTACAGTGCTGGATGGTTTTGGTTGTTACGTTAGAAAAAGGGTTATAAAAAACCCCAAACAATATAAGTTATTGTGGTTGACTGATGGTAACATTGTGTGATGTTGGTGGTTATAAACTTATGTTCAACCGAACCGTGGAGCAGTGAGGTTAAACATAAGTTCCTAACCACCAAGATCGCACCATGTTACCTTCAGTCAACCGCAATAACGTGTATGTTCCGACCCAGAACCGAACAAAATTCAGAATATTACTGTTTAAGTGTTAAAACGACATGCATAAAACCTAAAATAATATTGCAATCTCCGACCGACTTCTTCATTTCAGTGATGGCGAACAGGAGCGATCACTGGCCTTAAATTTGAAGGACTGCCTGAGGTTGGGCTGTAGTTGTTGGATGCTAGGGTGGAGCAGATAATAATGGTTAGGAACAGCTGACCAGTTTCACTTGACCAAAAAATACCATGATCACAAATAAGTGTATTTAAATTAATTACAGTGCTCTCAGTTTCTTTCTTTTTTTAGCCATCTGAGTGGTTCTGTTCCAAATTATCTCTGGTACCAATGCCGTGAGCTATTGAATATACCTTTTTAAAAATTAATGAGCAAGAATCAATTGAGCATGACATAAACATTGCCATGTACATTTTGTGCTTTGTGGCTTATCCTACTTGCAGACTCATGGCGTTTCCTGGTTGGGTGAAAAAAGGACCTGCTCAGAGGACTACAAAGGTGCATCTTGGGGGATACTATCATGCTACCAGGGGACTGGAAAAATGCTACCCGTGGGACTGATATGGTACTGCCCTGAGGACGGAAATGGCACTATCTGGGATGAGATTTTTAATTCAAAACTCTACCAGTGGGGGACTGCATTGGCACTGACTGGGGACTGATCCAGTGCTGCTGTGGCCTGATTTAGCACTAACTGTTGGACTGACATGCTACTGTCAGATGGACTGAAATGGAGCTCCCATTATAAAGAGTCCGTTTTCAGCTTAATTAACATAATTGGGACAAGATTTTTCAATTCAAACTCTAGTACACCAGTTGGGGACTGATATTGTGCTTCTTTGTCAGAAGTACCATTTCAGTCCAGGCTGATTTGGGACTACATTAACACTCTTGTGGGGACCTGATTTGGTGCTGCAAAAGAAGCTGAAAAGAAACTGTTTTTTGAGCTGGGTATGTTCAGTCCTCAGAATGAACTTATACTATGTACCCTCCCTCAGTTAAAGACTTCCCAAGAGAAGAAAATCTGTTTTCCAAACTAGAGGAAAAAGTAGCAGAAGTCACTCACCAGCTGAAAGAATGCATTCTAACCCATTTACTATACAGTAGAACCTGTCTTGAGAGACCGCCCTTTGGGCCACACAAAAGTGGTCTCTCAAGACAGGTGGTCTCTCATAACAGGTTCCAGGTTTTCTCAAGTTAGTGAATAACCAACCACAAAATTCAGAAATGGAGAAGAATGGATTCTTGTAATTACTTTGTAGTTGTTCTTTTTATGAAGTTGTAACAAATTGAAATGGACTATTATAAAAATTATAAAAATAAATTAGTGTTGAAAATCTTCAATGAAGATTTTCAACACTAATTTATTTTTATAATTTTTATAATAGTCCATTTCAATTTGTTACAAAAAGATTTTCAACACAAAGTTATTTTTATTCCTATCTGTCAGATTTCAGGTATGTATGAAATTGTTTATTCAGCAATAATCCTAATCTTTTCCCAGGGGTCTTATAACAACATCTGAATCTTTAATGAGTTAGCAATTGAAACCCAATTAAGAGTTTTTAATACTTTTAATTATGTTAGTATAACCACAATAGATTTTCCAATTCCAGAACAGGTAAAAAGTTTTTGTCATGGTTTCAGTCTTCAAAGGGGTGGTCTCTCAGGCAGGTCCATTATGGCATAAAAATACAAGTTGGTGCCAGGTCACAGTGGTCTCTCAAGACAGGTGGTCTCTCAAGACAGGTGGTCTCCCAGAGCAGGTCCATTATAGAGTAAAACCAATCGGTGCCTGGTAGATGTGGTCTCTCAAGACAGGTGGTCTCTCAAGACAGGTGGTCTCTCAAGACAGGTTTTCTGTAATAGATGAATGGGCTAATAAATTGCCCACATCTGCACTTAACAGAAGATGAAAAGATCGCTGCCGTGGCAACTAAAATTTCGATCATCGTTGCACAATCTATCTTACAACAAGCACCAACACAGGCCTCTCCAGCAGTCGAACGTGTAATAACACTAATGGCATCAACGGCCTTTTTCAGGGCCCCCATACTATCAAAAAGAGTAAGTTAATACACACACTGTGAACAAGTCAGTATTGGACGATACACCGATGATTATTCCTCCCTAATCACCCCATAATAGAATCAAATGTAATTAGTGGGAGGTTCCATAATGGGTGCAGGTATGCAACTTGCATACGTTAATCTGGGCGTCTACAATGCCCTAATAAAGGCTTAGTCATCTTAACCCTTGCGCTACAGTACTTTGGAGACACAGTATGCAATACTCAATTTAGGCACATAAAGCACCCCCAAGCCATTGTATAGTGACGTACTGACATGTATAATTAGTCTTATCATTACGAACCAATCAGACTGGATCTGGATTTGATTCTAGCAATGGATATGGGTAAAAAACATCTGGAAATTGTCTCATTAGCCACTATCCAAACACTGATCTATCCGAATTGGCTACCTACTTGGGCCAACAAAAATTTGTGTTGTGGTTTGGGTAACATGACAGAAAAAGTAGGGTTGGTAGGTAGGCTTTTTGTTTACACTTTGAGATGAATAATTTAGCTGGACGTACCAATGCATACATGAGAAATCACCCAAGGGGTGGAATATGCACCGAAATGATATACTCTTTGACAAAGCAAGCACAAGGAACACAGTATGGTTCAGTGGATTGGGCTTTTTATATTGGTTGGAAGCACACTTGAAGTTGAGAATGTTTCTTTCACATAAACACAATCCAGTATGCCTGGAAATTCCACTTTGTTGGTGTTTCTGTACCAAAGCATTCACCATGTACCATGGATGAATTTCAGACAGGTTACAGGATATCCATAATCAAAAGTACAGTCGTTCACTGTGTCTGAGAATGTTGAACTGACGGGAATGATGGGTCGAGTCGCCTGCGGTTTGAAACTGAGAGAGGATGTTGCAACTCCTCAAACCGTGTGTCATGGTATGGATGAGAAAGTTGTCCACAATGCTCATGCTTTCACGAAAAACTAAGTTTTCTAATACGTTCTTTTAGATATTTTTCATGAATAAATAGTTGTTACAGGATTTTAATTGTTCTCAGTCATTTGGAAATGCTTCCCCATGACATTATTCACCTATCAAAAAGCCGCCCATGGAGAGAAAATGAAAAACTGATTTTGAATTGATTTCTAGCATGAGCGTGTAGACAATTTTCAGTTGCCTTTGCTTTTTTGAACACTCCATTAAACACGGACAACGATTGTTGGAAAAGTTTCATAGATATCTTTCTAAAAGAAAATAAAATATGTGACAATGGTTGTTTAATATTCTATTGCTATTACCAGTAATGGAGAAATTTAAAAACTCCGTACTGTGAATTATAGGCCAAATACATGTATAACTGACAACATGTGTAAGAGAGGAATGAAGGTCCCAGAAAAAGTGTTGTGAAGGGTAGACCCACCCTAATCAATCGTAAATTGTTAACACAGCATGCCTACCAAACCATGCAGTTATGGAAACGCGTGTTGGGGGAAGCAAATTTTTACAGATATATTTTCTCTCACACAAATACCTGTGATGGATAAAAATAGTTACACATCGATGCTTTTGATACAGCATTTCTTTATAACTAAAAATGTTACTCCTGTTTAACCCTCATTGATCGAAGATTACATTCGCCACCCACACAACTTTAGAGTACTTTTTTTAACCTTTTACTTAAAAGAAAATGAAGCTAGCGGCGGGGAGGAAGGGTTGTGGTGTCTGAGGAATTGGCAGTTTGCTAACCATACTTCCCTCTATGTAGGGATACACATGAATGAGGACTTGGGGGTTCTGCAGAGGGAAGGGAGTGTGTGTGTGATGGGGGTTTCTGTTGATCTGATTTTCATAATTCCATGTGAATAATTAATTTCTTGTCCAGCTTTCATCCAAATGCATATTTTTTTTGTGCTGAACACCAATTATCTCTTGAAATTGAAACTTTCTTTATAAACAGCTGAGCATTCCGAATTCGTAATTCGCTCGGCACACTTTCGATACACTATCAGTTCAGTATTCCGTGGAGAGTGCTCTTTCCCTTTCCAACCAAGCTTGTCTCTTCCATAGATCCTTCTGCAATTGATAGTAGGCTAAAAATTCTCAAAATGAAAACATCATTACTTCGGCCGTCTCAGTATTTAGCAGTCTTGAATCAACCTGCATGATCTTCTCATCAATTTTTGAAAATGAAAATGAAAATCACGTAATGCACGTTCTTAAATACTTCTTGTATTGTCGCGAAATGAATTGATAAAAGGGGGAAAAGCAGATGAATGAACACCATCTCATCCTCTGAGTATCGGCATTCTAATATTTAATTGCCACCTTACTGGTATGTCAGTAGGTGTAACTTAATTACTGTTGATTGCCTGTTACAATTACTGAACAACAATCAGGCGTCGTGCGTTACAATTCTGCACTGCAGAAATCGTGATACACAGATTTGATTCTGTGGTGATTTGCTGCGCTATTATTTCAAATTATTCATTTTGCCTGAATGAGAATACTTCTTTTTTTATTAAAGCCAAGATTGTTGGCATCGTTCAGATGAAAACAGCAATACGACGAATTAAAATCACAAAAAGCGCAGGTTCTGCTTCAATGGAGAAACGTACTCAGGTAAAAGTAAAATCTGTTCCGATTTAGCGATGTTGTCGGGTTTATGGTGCTGGACAAAGGTCGCAATTTTTGAAAGGCTGCTAAAATTCCCATTCTTAAAACAGGGTCAGTCAGATAAGCCAAACCAAAACATTTTTTTTTCTTTGGCCTTACATATATTGGTCCTTTCCAACCAAATTTATCTACATAACTCCAGACCTTGGATATAATTGTAGATGGGAATGATACGGGGACTAGTCCTAGGCATATTACACTTACCATGGCTACATACTCCATGGATTAATAACATAACTCCCATGGTTGCTTCCAGAGACTCTTCGGTGCCTGCCCTCACCTTCCTCACAAGATTGAAACCACTCTGATACCATTATTGATTCCTCATGACAAAGAAAACCCCTTCTTTGGTTCTTCATGAAGAGGAGATCACACATTTTTGTTCCCTTTTCAGAACAAAATATGTCTTATATTTACAACCAAATTGTCATACTGTTCACCATGTGATTTTTGTCAGTGCCTCAGTATCTGATGGTATGGCGTTTATCACAGGGAGCACAAAAATCCCACATTGTCAGATACTACCGCTGTAAAATACAGTGCAAGTATTTTAACCCTTGGAATCCTGGTGGCATCTTCCATGTCAGTTCATTGACAGCAATTGGAAGAGTCCATATTCATTATTTGGGATTAGACTAATTAATATTTTCCAAGGCTGCTCGTTGAAAATATTGTTTGTTCTACCCCACACACACACTTAGCACCCATCCTACTTAATGGAATTATGATGTATCATGTTCTTGGTCCGAAAAATGGCCCCTTTGTTTCAAAGGGTTAATTGTTTTTTATGCCCGTTATCAGAATGAGAATTCTAATTATTTTCACTGTTGCTTTGCCATTCAAAATATAGCACAATCATTGTGTGATAAAACATGACCTCACATTTTGTGAAGATTGCTATTTTCAGAGCAATATGGTTTTGTTTTTTATTTATGGTCGTGACATTGTGGTAAATATTTCATCTTGAATTTATCAGTTTTCCACAGATTTGAGTTTAAACTCAGTAAACCTAAAACAGAAAATCTATTGAACACATTTGATAAATTCCATATAAAATAGAAAATCTATTAGGATCCTCTGCAGCTGAACATCATTTTAGTAAGGAATGCATGGCTTATGCCAATACCATTAATTTTGATTCACGTTTACTGTGAAATTCTTTTAGAATGATCATTTAATGAAACAATGGTTAGATCCTGGCCACATTTTGCGTTTTTGCTCAAACTGATCTGTTATTACCTTCCAATGATGTTTATAATTTATTGTGTAGTTCCTTTCATTTTTTTAGGCTTTTCCCTCTGGAAAAGACTATTGTTTTTCTACGAATTATAATTTTTTTTTTTTTTTTTTTGGAAAAGCCTCTGGAAAAGACTACTGTTTTTCTACGGATTATTATTATTATTTTTTTTTGGGGGGGGGGGGGGGGGGGGATTTCCACACATTTTGTTCGTATGATTCAGAAGCGATTTTCGAACCGATTTTCACCAAATTTTGCACACGCATTGAGGGGCACAACATCTAAAAATAGGCCGATGAAATCATCAGATGTGTACCCATACGTGCAACTAGTAGAAAGCTGTATGATGGAGGGCCACCATGGATGCCGACATTATGTACACCGTACAAGGTATGGGTACATATAGAAATGGATTGGAGGAGTGTCTAATTTGATGGATAAAGGGTTAATATCTCCAGATCAAATTATCAGATTTACATAAAAAACTATACAGCACAGCACATCAGTAACCTGAATAAATATATAAAGTAACATGACAATCGGATTGATATTTTTTGAGTTATCTCAAGCCAAAGGGATTGGAGGAATTTTCAATTTGAAGGATAAAGGGTTAATTTCTCCGGATCAAATTATCAGATTAACACCAAAAACTATACAACTCAGCACATCAGTAACCTGAACACAATTATAAAGTAACTTGACAATCCAAGCAATATTTTTCAAGTTATCAAATGCCAAAGGGATTGGAGGAGTTTTCAATTTGAAGGATAAAGGGTTAATATTTCAGGATTAAAATAACAGATTTACACCAAAAACTATACAGCTCGGTACATCAGTAACCTGAACACAAATATAAAGTAACTTGACAATCCAAGCAATATTTTTCAAGTTTTCGAATGCCAAAGGGATTAGAGCAATTTTCAATTTGAAGGATAAAGTTTCAATTTGAAGGATAGAGGGTTATTATCTCAGGATCAAAATAACAGATTTACACCAAAAACTATACAGCTCGGTACATCAGTAACCTGAACACAAATATAAAGTAACTTGACAATCCAAGCAATATTTTTCAAGTTTTCGAATGCCAAAGGGATTGGAGCAATTTTCAATTTGAAGGATAAAGTTTCAATTTGAAGGATAGAGGGTTATTATCTCAGGATCAAAATAACAGATTTACACCAAAAACTATACAGCTCGCCACATCAGTAACCTGAACACAAATATAAGTAACTTGACAATCCAAGCAATATTTTTCAAGTTATCGAATGCCAAAGAAATGGATACGGACGCCGGACAGACAGACGGTACACCAAAAACTATACAGCTTGGCACATCAGTAATCTGAACACAAATATAAAGTAACTTGACAATCCAAGTAATATTTTTCAAGTTATCGAATGCCAAAGGGATTGGAGGAATTTTCAATTTGAAGGATAAAGTTTCAATTTGAAGGATAGAGGGTTATTATCTCAGGATCAAAATAACAGATTTACACCAAAAACTATACAGCTCGCCACATCAGTAACCTGGACCCAAATATAAAGTAACTTGACAATCCAAGCAATATTTTTCAAGTTATCGAATGCCAAAGGGATTGGAGGAATATTCACTTTGAAGGATAAAGGGTTAATATCTCGGGATCAAATCATCAGATTTACACCAAAAATATACAGCTCGGCAAATCAGTAACCTGAACACAAATATAAAGTGACTAGACAATCCAAGCAATATTTTTCAAGTTATCGAATGCCAAAGGGATTGGAGGAATTTTCAACTTGAAGGATAAAGGGTTAATATCTCAGGATCAAATTATCTGATTTACACCAAAAACTATACAGCTCGGCACATCAGTAACCTGAACACAAATATAAAGTAACTTGACAATTCAAGCCAAGCAATATTTTTCAAGTTATCGAATGCCAAAGAAATGGATACGGACGCCGGACAGACGGACGGACGGACGGACAGACAGATGAACGGACAGACAGACAGACGGATGGACAAAGGATGGACGAACGACGGATGGTCACCCCGGATGCCGGCATTATATGTACCATACATAGTATGGGTACACATAAAAATGTACCGAAGCGGATTTTTCGATTTATCACTTGTTTGGTCAGAATTGGCAAAAAACTGCCAAAATTGGGGTTTATCGGCACTTTCTCGAAACATGTCCTGTAGATTTTTTATAAACATTCATCGTTGCTAGAACTGCCTGTGACACGAACATTGATACACATGACATATTAGGCGATGCATATGGTAACCCTCCACAGGCTGCCAAACATCGAAATTTTGATGAAATGGGCTGTTTTCGGGCCCTCACAGCACCCAAACGATACATGATAGATACACATAACTTCTTTTATTGGAAGTGAAATTCACCGAGGATAATTTTTGTAATAAGGGTGTTCAGAAAACCAAGCGTTAACCCGTTTTGGGGTGGAATTTTTTTACGTGGATTTCTCTAGATGAGTCTTGTAGATTTTCAGGAAATATTTGTCTCTCCCAGGTCTTGGTGTGACATTACAAGTTGCATGGACAAAATATTCCGGTCAGCATTAGTTAACCCTCCCCGAGCTGCTAAACGTAAAAATTGTGATAAAATGGGCTGTTTTTGGACACCAACAGCACCCAAACGGTATACCACAGAGAAAGTGGCCTTCATTTATCGGACGCAAAATTGATCGGAAAATATTTTTGAAAGGGTATTCAAAATTTGATGTCTTAACCCATTTTGGGCGGGTTAAAGAGAGATACCCATTAAAATCTTAAAATACCCGTTTTCTGTGGATTTCTCTAAAAATGTCTTGTAGGTTTTCAAGAAAAAATCAGCTATTCGCAGGTCTTGGTGTGACATTACAAGTTGCATGGACAAAATATTCCGGTCAGCATTAGTTAACCCTCCCAGGGCTCCTCAACGTCAAAATTGTGATAAAATAGGCTGTTTTTGGACACCAACAGCACACAATGGGTACACCACAAAGAAAAGTGCCTCCTTTTATCAAGTGTACAATTTATACAGAAACATTTTTGTAAGTAGTAAGGGTATTCAAAAGTCGAAGTCTTAACCCATTTTGGGTAGGCTAAGAGAGATATCCCTTAAAAGCTTTAAATTCTCATTTTCTGTGAATTTCCCTAACAGTAACTTGTAGGGTTTCAAGAAAAATTGACTATTCGTAGGTCTTTATGTGACATTACAAGTTACAGGGACAAAATACTCCGGTGAGCGTTTATTAACCATCTACAAACTGCCAAGCATCGTAATTTTGTTGACATGGGCTGTTTTCGGACATGCACAGCACCCAATGTATACACAAGAGATAAACATAATCACCTTTGTTGGAAGTGGAATTCACAGAGGACCATTTTTGTAAGTAATAAGGGTATTCAAAAAACCAAGCGTTAGCCCCTATTGGGGAGGTTAACAGGGATACCCATCAAAAGCTTAAAAATCGTTTTCCCTGGATTTCTTTACAAACATCTTGTAGGGTTTTCAAGAGAAAATGGCCGTTGATAGGTCTTGGTATCACATTACCAGTTGCGTGGATAAATTATTCTGGTAGGTATTTGTTAACCCTCCATGGGCTGCTAAATGTAAAAAATTTTGAAGAAATATTCTGTTTTTGGACACTAACAACATCAAATACAAATGCCACAGAGAAAGGTAACTTCTTTTACTGGACGCAAAACTGATAGAGAAACATTTTTGTAAGTAGTAAGGATATTCAAAAATCGAGGTCTTAACCCATTGTTGACTGGTTAAGGAGATATGCCCCTCAAAAGCTTAAAATTCCCGTTTTCTGTGGATTTCTCAAAAAAATCTAGCAAGTTTTCAAGAAAAATTGACCATTTGCAGGTCTTTGAGTGACATTACAAGTTTCATGGACAAAATATTCCAGTAAGCAATTATTAACCCTCCTGAGCCTGCAAAGTATAGACATTTTGACAAAATGGGCTGTTTTTGGGCACCCATAACACCCAATGTGTACCTGCGTGATAAACATAACCTCCCTCATTGGAAGTGAAATTCACTGAGGATCATTTTTGTAAGTAATGGAGGTATTCACAAAACCAAGCATTAATCCGTTTAGGGCTGGTTACAGAGCGATGCCCCTCAAAAGGTTAAAAATTCATATTTTCCGAGGATTTCTCTAAAAGCCTCTCGTAGGTTTTCAAGACAAATATTGGCCATTCTCATTTGAGACTACTATACTCACCTTGTATGAACTCAAAAGTAAGTGTATATTTATTTATTATCAAGAATAACCGCCCATAAGTTCCACTCTCTCTGTCCCGCTTCATCGGTCAATTCCACGGTGTCCCACGCCAGCAGTCGATTTATCCAAACAAAATTACCAAGGTTACCACCTCCTCCCTGCCTCTTTCTCCAACCAAACACACATTGAAAGGTACGCCTCACCTCGTATTCCACACTGCCCTGCATGGTATCATTTATTATTTATTTATTGGTGTTTAAGGGCATATACTTATGCACAATGGCTAATCATGACCGTGACAGTTCTACGGGTGGAGGAGGCTGCAGTACCTGGAGAGAACCACCGAGCAACGACGAGCAGCTGTCAGCTTCCCAACATCGTAACTCCGAACTGCAGCACAGGCAGGGTTAGACTGGTTGAAGACATGCGTATCGTCGACGTACAGTATGCCTTAGTACATGGCGGCATCGTGCCCCCATATGGACAATCGGAGTTAAGTGCCTTGCCCAAGGACACAACATGGGAGTCTGAATTGATCGCTCAAACGGCCACCCATCCAATGATTATCCAGGCTCAACGTTGCTTAACTTCAGTGATTTAATGAGAACCGGCTACCACAATGCCACCGCGCCCTGCCACTTTGTGATAAGAAAGCAGTAAATAACGTTAGCTACAATGGGATCAGTTACGTATAATATATCAAATAGTGTTGACACTATTGCATTTCCCCGACAGTGGGTCCAGGTATATACTAGTCTGTAAAACAGCTATACACTGCCCCTCCTCCACCCCAGGGTGGCGACATGGCATCCATCTTACGGACGCTATGTTGTGCCTAAGGAACCTTACAATAAAAGATGGGGGTCCCCAACATGGGAAGGGGGGCAGGTATATTTACTACTCTGTAAGGCGGTTATCGAATGCAGTGGTGCAAGGCGCCAACATTTCCCCGGCAGTGGGGCTAGATATATACTAGTTTGTAAGACAGCTATACTCCCCCTTCTCCGTCCCAGGGTATAGTTTATCTACACATATGTACAAACAACACTTTCTATTTACGTATGTAATTATTGTAGTCTATAACTTCATGTTTGTCGTTGCATGTATGGATATCTTCATTGTAATAAATAAAACTCATCCTATGGGGAAAAACCGATTGGAGAGAAATTTACTTCTGCTATTAACAGACAGGTGATAGGTGAGCTTTACAAGGTGTGAAAAAACATAATCATGCATAACAACTGTGGTCTAATAGGAGATAATTGATACAGGGACTATACATGACATGCTTAAGAATTTAAAGTTCACATTTTCTGTGGATATCTTCAAGTGGTTCTTACAGATTTTCAAGAACAAATAAACCCTGGAGAAGAATTATTCTCGCAAGCCTTCATTAACCCTCCACAAACCGTCAAATATCCAAATTTTTGAGATACAATGGGCTATTTGCATTAGACGCTGATTCTGAGACGATGATATTAATATTAACCCTCTCCACAAACAATGATGATTTAGCCAAAACGTTCTTTTATCACACTGGGTCATTTGAGACTATTATACTCACTTTTCTCAAGACATCAATAAAAATACTTTAATGATACAATTAAAAACAATTCTTCAGACACTCCAGGGTCATAAAAAATCATGGAATCTTGTCGGGAAAAGCAATGATTCTCCAGAATCATAAAGTCTAGTTCTTTTTAGGTTTTTCCCTCTGGAAAAGACTATTGTTTTTCTACAGATTATTATTTTTTGGGGGGTGTTTTTTTTTTTTAGGCCTTTCCCTCTGGAAACGACTATTGTTTTTCTACGGATTATTATTTTTTTTTTATTTTTTTTTTTCCACACATTTTGTCTGTACGATTCAGAAGCCATTTTCAAACTGATTTTCTCGAAATTTTGCACACGCATAGAGGGGCACAAAATCTAAAAATGTACCAAAGCGGAATTTTCGATTTAACCCTTATTTCGTCAGAATTGGCAAAAAACTGCCAAAATTGGGGTTTATCGGCACTTTCTCAAAACACGTCTTGTAGATTTTTTTTATACATTCGTAATTGCTAGACCTGTCTGTGACACGCCCTTTGATACACACGACATATCAGGCGATGCATATGGTAACCCACCACAGGCTGCCAAACATCGAAATTTTGATGAAATAGGCCGGTTTTGGGCCCCCACCACACCCAAACAATACATGAGAGATAAACATAACTTCCTATATTGGGAGTGGAATTCTCCGAGGATCATTTTTGTCAGGAATAAGGGTGTTCAAAAAACCAAACGTTAACCCGCTTTGGGCTGGTTAAACAGCAATACCCCCATAAAGCTCGAAAATTTGTGTTTTCCATGGATTTCTCTAAACGAGTCTTGTAGATTTTCAAGAAAAAATTGTCACTCCCAGGCCTTGGTGTGACAATAGAAGTTGCATGGACAAAATACTGCGGTGAGCATTTGTTAACCCTCCACGGGCTGCTGAATGTCAAAATTGTGATAAAATGGGCTGTTTTTGGATGCCAACAGCACCCAATGGGTACGCCACAAAGAAACGTGCCTTCTTTTATCGAGCGCACAATCTATACGCAAATATTTTTGTAAGTAGTAAGGGTATTCAAAAGTCGAAGTCTTAACCCATTTTGGACAGGCTAAAGAGAGAGACCCCTTAAAATCTTAAAATTCCCATTTTCTGTGGATTTCTCTAAAAACATCCTGTAGGTTTTCAAGAAAAATTGACTACTCGCAGGTCTTTGTGTGATATTACAAGTTGCATGGACAAAATATTCCGGTGAGCGTTTATTAACCCTCTAGAGGCTGCCAAGCATCGTAATTTTGTTGAAATGGGCTGTTTTCAGGCACGCACATCACCCAACGTGTACCTGAGAAATAAACATAATCTCCTTTGTTGGAAGTGGAATTCACCGAAGACCATTTTTGTAAGTAATAAGGGTATTCAAAAAACCAAGCGTTAACCCATTTTGTGGTTGTTAATAGTGATACCCATCAAAGGCTTAAAAATTTATGTTTTCTTGGATTTCTTTACAAACATCTGGTCACTTCACCCCCATTGCCCATGTGGGGGCACGATGACGCCGTGTACTAGGGCGTACTGCACGTCGATGGTACGCATGTCTTCAACCAATCTAACCCTGCCTGTGCTGCAGTGCGGAGTTACGATGTTGGGGAGCTGGCAGCTGCTCGTCGTTGCTCGGTGGTTCTCTCCGGGTACTCCGGCTTCCTCCACCCGTAAAACTGTCACAGTCATGATTAGCCATTGTGCATAAATATGTGACCTTAAACATCAATAACTAAATAAATAAATAACAAACATCTGGTAGGGTTTTCAAGAGAAAAATGGCCATTGATAGGTCATGGTGTCACATTACCAGCTGATTGGATAAATTATTCCGGTAAGCATTTGTTAACCTTCCATGGGCTGCTAAATGTCAAAATTTTGAAAAAATAGTCTGTTTTTGAACAACAACAACATCAAATGGAAATACAACAGAGAAACGTAACTTCTTTTACCGGACGCAAAAGTGACATGGAAACATTTTTGTAAGTAGTAAATATATT